>LZPO01035047.1:91719-102474 GCA_001675575.1 Neotoma lepida | reverse complement strand
AAAACAAAGTGGTCAGCCAGATGTGGTGGCATATGACTTTAATCTCAGCTTGTAGGATGCAGAGGCAGGTGGATCTCTGAGTTTGAAGCCAACCTGGTCTACATAGTGAGTTCCACTATCCAGGGCTACATAGTGATACCTTGTCTGAAAAACAAAACCAAACCACCAATTCACCACCCAAACCAAAGTGGGAAGCTCTTGAGGAACAATACCTAAGTTTTACTTCAGGTCCCCAAAAGTATACATGTGAATGCACACCCTTGCATACATTGTACCTGCCATGAATACGTACACACACACACACACACACACACACACACACACACACACGAGCTGTTACAACAAACAAGATGTGTATCAATCAGCTCTTGACTCAGAATTGGCATCTAGCATGTATTCAAGCGATACTAGCTTCTAGTATGATTATAGTTATTTTTATTGTCAGTCTATGGAATATAAGTTTCCTTTCTCTTAAGAATGAGTTCAGAAGTTGGGACATGGTGGTACTTGCCTCAAATCCTAGCACTGGGGAAATGGAGGCAGGAGGATCAGGAGTTTAAGGCTATCCTCAGCTACATATTGAGTTTAAAATCAGCACAGACTACTGGAGACNTTGTCTCAAAAATGGATTCAGCACATAATATGAATGAGCTCTGAGCACCTTCAGCCATCAGCCTTCTGATATTCTGAAGCATCATGGGAGTCATGGTTGGTGATCTTCCATCAAACCAGGTAGACAAACTCTAGAACATGACTGCATTTTTTAATCAGCTAAGTGAAACTCACAACTCTCCGTGTACTCTGCATGCAGGGCCAGCCCAAAAACCTCAGCCACTTAATGTTGAAAGGCTGGCCTGAGTGTCAGGTCTCTCCACAGCTGTCACTGCTCAGCAACACAATTCCCTGGAGGTATGTATTCATCAAATCCTTATTGACTGATGCTGCAGGGTTTTATTTTCTTTCAAAATATTAAAAATAATACTTCTGTTTTAAATAATTTTCTTGACAGAATGGAAATAAATTACCTAATTACTTTTTACATGGTGGTCATTTATGATTGGATGCAATGACATAAGGTGGGCACTTAGGAAAATACCTTGCTACCATGTTGCAGGGAGTCTCACTTTCCAGACTGTTAACATGCTGGGTCAGATATGCCTGTGTTGCTGAACTGTGTGTGGTAGCACATTTAAAAGTATCCCTGGGCTCTGTTCAGATGTCACTAGTATCCCACAACCATGTTGTGACAACCAAACACATCTTCAGATATTGTCACTCATCCCTGGAGGCAAATTTCCCTCCAGTTGATTACTACTGTATAGGGCAAGATATCAGCTCCGAGGCCACTAACTATGGCTGCTGGCTAAAAAAATAATTAAAATATTGAACATAGGCAGATTCACAGTTATGACCAACAGTTGTGAATAATTTAAAAGAAGCATTTTTGTATTTAAACCATGTCCCTCAATCAATAAATATAAACTAAATATAATAATAAATGAAATTGCTTTGTAAACTGTATAGTGTTAATGAGTATTAAAATTATACCNGTGTACTCAGGGACTATATGCAGAACAGGCTATTTGAGGAACTAACTGTTTATTAAGCCGTTATGTGCTAAATTCTTTCTTTCTACAGGCTCATATGAGCTGCAGACTCTGTTTTGCTAGAGGGGCAACGGAAGGTCAGGAAGGCCAAGTAGGATGATCAAGGTCACTTGGCTACTAAGAGGTGGTGGCAGGATCTGAATCTAGGACTATAACTTACCAAGCCTATTGTCTCCCATCCACCAGCAGCCATATGCTACAGCTGCCATGAGTGGTCTGGCGGGAGGCACACAGAAGAGCTTTGACAAGCCCATCTCACATGTATCTAAACAAGCCAGACAGGTCCAGTGTGTAAACCACAGCATGGAGATGATGCTATTTGAATGTCTAACTCAAGCCTAAATTCAGGAGCCAATGACCTGAAGCAGCTGTCCAAGCCAAGTAGCTATAAGCTAACATCTTTGGATCTGGTGTCAGTATTTGCTCTTCTTTCTTTTTCCCTTCAACGCCAGTGATGATTTTTGGAGAAACATACTGACCCACATTAAAAAGAAGAAAGAAAGAAAAAAAGAAAAAAGAACTCAGATTCTATTTAGCAATTTTTAAACTTAGTGTCTATCACACATTGAAATGTGTCGCCCTCACTCCAAAGATGTGTGTGAATCCAAACTATCACAATGTGACCCTATTTGGAAATCAGGTCTTTTTAGAGATAATCAGGTAAAAAATGAGGCGATCAGTGTGTGTCCTGATCCAATCTGACTAGTGTCTTTATACTAAAAGAGAACATTTGCATATGGATAAAGACACATAGGGAAGGTGAGGGAAGAGAGGCAGAAGACACAGTGTGCAGAGTGGATNGCAGTGAGGCAAGTTCAAACCAAAGACCATCAAACCTGAAAGAAAGCACCCAGAAACTAGGAGTAANCAAGGAAAGATTCTCCTATAGGTTTCAGAGAGAACACTGCTCTGCCAATACCATCATTTTGGATTTTTAGTCTTCAGAATTTCGATACACTAAAGTTCCGTCATCCTAGCTATCCAATTGATGGTAGCTTATTACTATAGACAGAAAAATCTATATACCAAATGTATAGAGGTTGCTAAAGTGTGACAGTTGTTCTTCCAGCCAGGATTTTGCCTCCAAGTTATCTACAATCAACTACCATCCACAAATATTAAATGGAAAATTCCAAAAATAAATAATTCATGTTTTAAGGTATGTGGTATCCTGAGTAGCATGCATGATCAGATTTTATATTATCCTACCTCTCTTCCACTGCGGATGTTAGCTATCTTTGTCCAGTGTATCCACCCTGTATGCACTACCTGCTCATCAGCTACTTATTAGCTATCTAAATTATCACATTACTGAACAGACTCCTGGAGTGTTATTCAAGGAGCACTCTTTTACTTCATAATGACCTTGAAACACAAGAGCCATCAGGACAGCAATCTGTGGGTGCTAAACAGAAGCTATAAAGTGCTGTCTTTAAGAGGTGGGTTGAAAACTCAAATCATGGCAAGAAAAAAAAAAGGATGCTGAGGTGTCTGAGGTCTAAGGTCAGAATGACTTCTATTTCCTGGGTATTCAAGGTCTATACACATCTGAAATTTCTTTATGTGAAGGAAGATAAAGAAATTCATGTTTTTTCCCCCATCATACCTCAATAGGAGAGTCCTGGCCACAATGCATGACTAATGCTTTCTTGGGATTGAAAAGGCAGGGTTGGGGCTGCAGCTCAGTGGTAGAGAGCTTGCCTATCATTTGTGAGAACTAGGTTCAATGGCCAGTATTGTGAAATAATAAAAAATGGAAAGGCATTAAAATTGCATAGGCATGATAATATAAGAAAATAATGTGTATACACATAGATTTGCATTCATATGCATGCTTATCTATGGAGGGTTTGATAATAGCTGTAATTTTAGGCAACCATCAGTGTTCTTTCATGGAAGCAGTTCCTGAGGATAAGGAGCAATGATCACACTTGTAGTTTTATGANTATGAAGCACACTGAGTCTGAGGGGCTTCTCAATGAGATGTGCCTGCCATATGCAAGACTTGGCAAAGTGCCATGGCNTTGGGGTCCCTTGCCCATGCCAACTGGCAGCTGGGTCCCACTCAGTCTTCCCCACAGTTTGCCCTTAGAAGAGCTTCTGTCTACCCCCAGCCTCTTCTGCCTCCATGACCTCTTCTGTCCACATCCCTCGTATCTTTACTAGCTCCTAGACCAAAGAACCCATGTGCTGCCAATTACACTGAGGGATGTGCAACAATCACAGGTCACCTTAATAATTCAGATATATGATAGCCACATAAATAGATTCAGAAAAACAGGGGATTCTACTAAATGTGTGTTCGGTAACATTCCTGTTTACATTTAGTTGCAAAGTGGGTCAAGACAGGGAGCAATGATTTAGTGGTATAAAGGGGAGGGGTGAAAAAGTTGTTTTGTTTTGTTTCAAAAAATTTCAAGCTGTATAATGGAATACTGATTTACTAGTCCTTAAAATATTACCATGAAGGGAAATTTCCATGAGAAGTTAAAAAGTTTCCCTTGGAATGACTGGGGCAGTGCAGAACACCACACACGGCTCCTCTGCTGAGCGAGGTGGCTGCTGCTACTTAATTATTTCAATCCTGGCTTTGTTAGAGCTGCCAGCCTGGGATTTGTTTATAGGTGTCCTTTCCTTCCAATCNGCCCGCAGGGGCTCACCCATGTCATTTGTCAGGGGCTAAATAGCCCGAGGCCACGAGTAGACATTTACTTACAGAATCTTCAGACTCCTTTAAATAGGCCTTTGGGGTTTTGACACTGACCATTCTGCAGTGATCAGCTCTGGGACACTTTGCCGGGTGTTGCTTTTAATTGACTAACCTCCCTGTCGCTGTTCCAAACCCCCGTAACCCACATGTGCCCTCGGTCTAAAGCTTCTAATGACCTTTCCCTGGCCCTCAACACATATGGCTGAGACAATGCAAACATCATTTGCGAGATGAGTCAATTCAATAACCCAATTACAGCTGTACCAAAGCACCATTGATCAAACTCGGGCCACAGCACTTTGTCTCTCTTAGCGCTCTGTTTTTCCATGGCCGGGCATTTGGGGGAAAGTTGCTAATCAATTTAGGAATGATTAAATTGAAATTTGTAACACTTTCCATTATTAAACCTTCAATCTTCATTACGGCAACTTAATGATTACATCATGGCCGAGAAAAACAAATTATGGGTAGCTGGTATCATTCAGAATGCTGGAGTAGCGAGGATGTTGTCATAAATACCAGAAGTTTATGTGTGTGGGTGTATAAATGATTATTTGACATGTACAAAGCAACACCAAATTGCCATTTTCCTGCCCAATAAAAATGTGCATTAAAATTTGACATATATGTTGCCCTTGACTTGATTCTTGCCCTTTTTGTACAGACAGTGTTGGATAACTGAGAAGGGATGAGGGCACCTGAGGGCCTCTTGGAATCGAGAGAAGATGTGGCTATATGCATAGGGATCTTATTTCTAAAAAGATGTTTGGTCCAGAAATCCCAGGAGACCCTGAACAAAGGCTGGGTGTTGCGGACAACAGAGTGTTTTACACCTTCCCTGTTAACTCTTTCCAGCTGTAATTTGATTCTTTTTCTCAAACTCCAATATTCATCCTCTGATTGAAAAGTATTTTTTGACAGTTTTTTTTCTGTTGTTATTGTTGCTTTATTGGCAAGTCCCTGACTTCATGCAAGTTCTCCATGCNTCTTGTAGTTAACTGTGCCCTCCATATTCTGTGGCCCTGGCAGTGATGGGCACGGCTCCCTACCTGTCTTCTGGCAATCAATATTCTGGCAGGTCTAAGCATGTCAGCTATAGGTGACAGTGCCAGCTATAGGAGACAGTGCCATTCAAGGCAATGGGCAAATACCTGGTAGCAGAGTAAAAAAAAAAATAAGACATGAAACTTGTATGACCATTTGAATGCTTTGGGATTTATGGGGTAGATGGTGATAAAAGTGATAAAATTATAACAGTTGACTATAATTACTTTCATTATAATTTAGTCAGAGCCTTGGAAGGTTTTCCGTTTCTCTTGTTTTACAGGTAAAGAGATAGAGACTGCTAGCTTGGGTGGCTAAAGTCTTGTGATGAACAGATATAGATAGCTTTGTGACAGCCTCTTGTCAGCAGCCCTGGGAATGAGTCTAAAGGCAGATCCCTCTGTCCTGGACAAACCACAGGTGATGGCTGCCCAAGCCAGTGCCTTCAACACAGCCTCAATGGGGACCATGCTACAGAATCACTCAGAGCTATGCCATTCCTGATTCCTGACATTTAGCAACTGCAAAATGTGATAAATGGTAGTTGTTTGAAGCCACTAGGGGTTGCGACAGCTTATTATGCAGCAACAGATAAGTAATATAATGGTCACACATCTCCCAAAGGCTAAACCCCGAACTTAGCCCTAAATGTAGCTGACTATAGGGCCCCCATTCACGTTCACAATGCTACCCTGCTTGCTTAGTGCTGTTAAGCCACTCCTTCCTTCACCTTTGTAAGGGCAAGCACAGTTTAATCCTGCTCCCACTACCACCTTGCTAGAGACTTTCAGAAGCAGCTATGGTCTTTACCAGCTTGTCTGTCAGTCACCAAAGAAAAGGTCAGGGGTAACACAGCTTATCATTCCCACAGATGGGAGAAATCCCAGCATGTAGCAGGTGTGCCTTCTTGCCTTGATCACTTTAGGAGGGCTATATTACACAGGCTGCCTCTCTACAGCAAACAGCTCCAATAAGCAAATAGAATCACATCCCCTCATTAACTTATTTATTAAAAAAGGTGGGGCAGATTCAGCTCCCAAATACCATCTTCTACCAAGAGGTTCACACATTAGAACAAATCCAGTGAATAATAAGATCATCTCATGTATTCTGTCTTCATTTAAAAACCAACTCAGTAAGGAGGAAGAGGCTGTTAAAACACTGCTTAATGTCCTAATGTCCTAATGTCCTTGCAATCCTAACTTCAGTTAGAGGACAAGCCCAGAGCAAAGGGTGCTGTTGTGGTGACAGTGTGAATTTTGAATCCCAGAGACTAGCAGACTAGCGAGGCACTAAACAAAAGAGGATCAGCAGGAGCCTGCATCCATTTCAGGCCTGAGAAAGGTCCCTCTGGCCAAGTGAAGGGGGGAAAATGAGCCGTGAGGTATTAAGAAAGAAGCAAGCTGTGAAATGAACCAAGGAGGGGATGGTGTGGTTCATGACCCTGCCGCCTCATCATGCAGCCCTTCAGCCACAGGGTTGCTAATGAAGGGTGATGCCTGGAAATTAATGGAGTGATGTGAGCTGTGAGGGCAAGGAGAGGAGCAGGATGCTTCCCCTACATCCTCTGGGATCAGATTCGGGCAGATTAGGTACCCACAAATTTGGATAAGGTGATATTTTTATCACACACCATCAAGTACCCAGGCATCTTCTGTTTGAAAAATAAAGCAAGCAAAAACCCAGAAGGAACAGAGATTCCCAAAGGAGAAAGTAAACAGAGAACGCTATCCAGGTCTTCCACGAGCCTCCTCCATGAGAAAAGAAGAAAGAGAGGTGCCACACTCCCATGCCCATGCTGTCCTAGTCTCTGAGGCCATGATGAAGTGAGGGTTTCAAAGTGCCTCTTTTCCAAGGGGACGCAGTGGAAATCCCTTGGCAAAGGCTCTCACCCTCCACATGGCCTTCCCAAAGCCTCACAAATAGATGTTCATGGCAAACGCAAAACACCCAGCATGCTCACTGATGAAAGGGGATTTGCTCTGTCTGAATCGAGACCTGAAACCTTTCTCCTTTCATGTTCCCTGTCATTTTTCTCCTACAAATGAAATGAGTAATTCCCCCTCATGGCAGTCAATTTCAAATTCACAGGGTCCCCCTCCATCTCTGAACCTATTATATTTTGTTGCATAAAACCCATCTCAAAATAAACCTCTCAAAGTTGTAAATTAAAAAATAAACATTCTTGAGAAAATGTCAAAGGCAGGCCTGAGAGAAAGGCCAAAAAATCCATTTAGGGGAATATCACAGTGAATCCATCCCCAGAAAATTGGGGGGAAGTGCTCAGTCTGGTGANTGAATATAAATTCACTGCCTTTAGCCAGTCTGTAATGAAATGAACCGTTAGCTAGGGGTTACTATATACTTTTAAAACTGACTGTAAGATGAGCAGCATCCACAGTGGAAGGAGATCAAATAATATGCACCAGAATATTGAAATACAAGCTAGGGTGAGCAAACAGCACAGGGGCAAATACATCCATGTGGCACATCTCTGGTGCAAACAACAAGTCACAGAGAATCCATCAGAACAGCATGGTGCTGCTGCTTCAACTATAATATGTCACACACACTGACTGCTGAGGCAGACAGGCTTTCTGCAGGTATCTATCTGATTCTAGGGACGTTTTCCTAAGGTCTCATTCCCAAGCTTCATGGNTTGGTATGTGATTCTTAGGAGTGTAGTGTACAAATGTGACTTCAGTAGTCAGCCTCCACGTTGGCCTCCAGTGACTCCTGACTCCTAGTGTTCACATCTGTGCCCATTTAGTTGTCTCCCCTACTGTAGCTCGAAGTTGCTCTGCGTGAAGGACAAAGGGTGGCAGGTGTGTTGGTCTTCAACTTCTAACGTTAGGTTAGAAAAGATATGGTGTCTCTATCTTTGGCTTGGTCCTATGTTCTGTCTCCCTTCCTCCACCCCTCTCCTTTATTCTCATCATTTGATACAGAGGAGAGCAGAGGGTCTCTCAGGCAGTGCCTGGGAGACATCGTGTGATGGAGAACTGAGGCCATGACAGCCCGGTGAGGAGACCATCATTTATGGATACTGACACTTTAGATGACTTAAGTCCCAAGTCTAAAGTGCCTTGAACTTAACAACCCACCTAAACATCTCCCAGGTTTCTAACCCTCAGGAATGGTGGGGGCTAGACAGCATTTGTTTCTTAAGCATTACATTTGGGGGTAATTTGTTACACAGCAATAGATGACTATCAGAACTACTGTTGACAGCACATATTGAGTTGAGAGAATGTAACGGACAGCCTGTGAAGTGCTGTTCATGAAGTTACTTAATAATGCATTAGAGTCGATCATGCAGGAGTCATTATTATTCCTAGACACACCTCATGAGGTCGTAATGAGAACTGAGTAGCATGCTTGGCATTCAGAACACTATCTGGAACACAGTAAGAAGTACTTATTGATGTTAGTTATACCCAATGGACGGAGGAGGAAACCAACCTTCAGGAAGTTTCACTGGCTCTGCCTACACAGCTAGGAAGAAACAAATTCAGATGCCTCTTTTCCCTTAGGCCTCTAAACTTAAATGAGAACACCATCTCTGATAATGGCACCTTAAGCAAGCAAGCATCCATCCAAAAANCAAAGGCAAACAACCAGATGGACCACACCTTCCATTAATCACATTGAAGTCTTTAGCCAACAGTATTCCTAATCTCCAGAAATATTCTCCCACCTTCAAAAATAGTAAAAGTAAGGACTCACTAGCAAAACAAGCCCATAACCACGAAGCTTTTTATTTGGTAGAGAAATTCATTGAATGTTTGGAGCAAGGAACCAGCTAGCCATCTTTAAGATGGAATCCTACATCAGAAGAATGAAAGATCACTGCTCTGGCGGAATCCTGAACCTTCAGAGAAACTGTGATTGACAGTCTGTGTTCCTAGGTTCAGGGGGAGTGGCAGAATTTGAAGCAGTCAAAAGAAAGGTCCAGATCTCCAACCCCATTCTAGTTTTTCTTAGAAACCTTACAAGATCAACAGGAATAAGACTTATTAAGAGCACACTTGAGCAAGTCTCTGAGGGTTGACTAATCAACACAGCTTTGACCCTCAGAGCAGATTTTTAGGTTCTATGTAACCTGCTGCCTGAAGGAACATCTGCTCTCTCCACTGGGGCTTGCTGATCTTGAGCGTTTGTGGGGAAAAGTTCGGAGGTGGGACCAGGTTGGTAGGAGGAGGTCACTGCTGGCAGGTCCTTGGGGATATCTCACCCCTGTCCTTTTCTTCTATCTTCCAGACATCTCTGTTCATTTCATAGACACAGCTCAGAGAAGATTCTGTTTTTTTCTGATCTCATTGAGACGCTATCATTTTTATCAGGATAACCTGGCAACTCCAAATCAAACAGTTAAATCCCTTCTGTTTATAAGCCTTTTTCAGTTGTAAAGGACCCATTGGAAGGGTCACTCTCTTTGCCAGCATAAACTTTCCTGAGTGTTCCCTTTCACTATCCCCCAATCACTCACCATATTCAATAACACCAAGAAAACCTGGGGAAGGAGTATCCCCTTTCTGCTGTGGGCAAGCACCTGCTAGAACTAGTCACACCCATGATTGACATGTGCACTCTACCTGAAACTTGTGAGGCCACCAATGAGTACCTGGAGACTGTCACTGTGGTGAGAACTGGGACTAATGGGGTCAAAACTCTCTTCACTACTCTAGATTCCATTTACACCCACATCATAACTAGATAATGGGCACCTCAAAGAAACACTGTACCCCTGCCCTGCCTTGCCTTGAGCAAAGCTCCTAAAAGGAATATGGAGGTAGCCAGATCCATCTTCACAAATATGGGGAGCCCTGTAGTGTATGCAGTTTGAAAAAGAATAATAGTGGCTGTCATCCACATGTGGCTAGAGGTGGTAGGGGAAGAGGAGGGCCAAGATGGCAGGTGGGGTCAGGAAAGGAAATTAGGTTAGGAGCAAGGAACAGTGTAGTGCATTGGAATATAATTTTAATATAGACACAGGCACCAGGTGTTCCAATAAACCCTTTTGTTTGTAATGCAATTTTATTGGCAGCAATCCAATTATGGAGAAGTTCAAACCACCATCCTTGGGGTAAGACCCAAGGCTAGGGGCTAACTATTAATAACTGTATTAATACTCCTCCTTACCAGGTGACTGCCTGTTAAACAAAGCCATGATCCCCAAACAACTGGGGCTTGAAGTGATCTTGGCTGAAGCCCCTGCTACTGAAATTATGACCCACAGGCTATCGNGTCTGCACCTGGGGTGGGCCCCTTGAGATCCAGTATGTTATTTCACCTGACCTTCTGACTCTGTTGAAGTGGAGCTAGCCCAGTATGCAGGCAAGTTGGCTCAAGTCTTTGGTGTTCTGAACGTAAGCATCTAATGCTGTGGAGAGC
>LZPO01035047.1:64125-87357 GCA_001675575.1 Neotoma lepida | reverse complement strand
TGAGTAAGAAACAGAATCTAGACTATCTCTAAGATGTGTTCAGTAAGACTAGGGAGGTAGAGGAACTGGAGAAAGGCAGCAGGGAGCAGCGGAGTCTGTATTCACCCTGCCTGGCTTTGAGGTGTGGTGACCTCAGAGATGGGTCAGACACAGGCAGAACTTTGGACTTGGGCTCTGGAGCAGGCTATGGTGACCCAGTAGCTATAAATACCATGAGATGACCTGAACACGCAGAAGAGTAATGAGGTCAGCGGCTTGCTGTCCAGGGAAGCGAGAAGCTGCTCAGATGCCCTAGAGGACACAGGGTGCTTGCTGGACATGACAGTAGAAGGTCCTACATACATGTCCTTAACCAAAAGAGNTTCNGAGATGCTGGGGGAGGAAGCTGGCCTCGGGCACAGAAAGAAAATCAAGCAGGAGTCTGTTGCTTTATTCAGCTTTGCTCTGCTGAAGGACAGGAGGTAGGAGCAGTGCTACCTGGAAGAGAATAAAGGGTCTTGGGAAGGTGCAAAGTACAGAGCCTCGCTGCTCAGAGGACAGTTCTCTTATACACATCTAGAACAGGAGGTAGGAGCAGTGCTACCTGGAAGAGAATAAAGGGTCTTGGGAAGGTGCAAAGTACAGAGCCTCGCTGCTCAGAGGACAGTCCAGCTTTGCATATGCAGCACACTCAAGCTTGTCACAAATTCAGAACCTCAAAGTCCTCTGTAGAAGTGAACCTAACTTGTCTCTTCACAGTGAGTCTGTCTCGTGTGTTCAGGTCCAAGAATTGGGTGCAGCAGGCTTCTTTGTGAGTCCAAAGGAAGGTCCTGGAAATAGGAAGAGCCAATGANCTCCCAGAGGAAGGGAGGTGAGATTAGAGTGAGCTGAACTTGAGAATGAAGTCAGAAGGAGCACAGAGTCCAATCCCTCTTCCTCTTCCCCAGAGGAGCTCTGAAAACAGCTTGCCTGCTGGACTTAGTCCTCTATAAAACAGAGAATGAGGACACCTGCCTCAAGACTGCCAAGAACATGAAATGAGACTTGATAGGCTTTTGGAGCCTGAGAAAGGACATCCACGCATACACGCATACCATTTGATAACATTATCATTTCATATTTCAATAGCATTGTTTTCACNATTAGGTAGTTCACTCTGACTCCCTTAGCTTCTTTGCAGAATGGCATTCTTACAGAATTCAAGNCAATGATGGAAGAATATTTCAGTAGTTCAGACACCACTCCTAAATCTAGGGTGTTCCTGGTTGAAGGAGTTTCCCTGCATTATCTGGCTACTGAAACATCTAGTAGCATAGGTTGTGGTGGCACATTCTGGAAGAGTANGCTAAGAGGCAGAGAGGCAGGGGGAATTGGGCTGGAACTGACCCAGAAGCCTCCTCCCTGTGGACTTGCCCTCATACTATCAGAAGGTGCTATGCAAGCTGCCAAGGAAAACAACCACTATTCCTACCCAGCTATAAAGCCTAAGAACCACAATGAAGCCCAGCCTGGCAAGATGTCCCCAAGAGTGCAACAATGCGACAGTGGCACTTACAACTTGGGGTAACCAACAACTGTCTAATTGGACTTAAGGGCTGATCAATAGGAAGGGATTCGTGACTGGTACTAGACACCTAGCCAACTACCTTCGTCCTCTACTGATGCCACTTTCCTAAGCTAGTACACTTCNTAACCACAGTCTAAATACTTACTCTTATACCCACAGATAATTGTAGCCCCGAAGTCTTATTAAAGAAGCTTCTCTTTACAGAAGATGAATATTACCATGGAAANCCACACTGGTCAAAATGCAGAGAACAACTGACCATGGGGTGCCCAACCCCAGCTGATACATCTGTAACACAACCCCTACACCTAAGGCTCGGAAAACACCAAGGAAGAAGGGGAAGAAAGAATACAAGAGCTGGAGGACCAGGACACCTGCTTCTAGACAGTGTCTTCTATAAATGACAGGGAAGCTGCTCCCATGAGCCTCAGCAACATGACTGCCTAAACAAGACCTGAACAATGACANTGCCAGTTGACATTCCAATGTGGATTGGGAAACATCCTAAGGTCTGACCCCTAGATGAAGAGCTATAGGTCATCAATGGCTGCTAAGAGAAACCAGTCTTCCCCAGAGATGGTCCCCATGATAGGTTATCCACCCTTAAGTGATCAGTCCTAAATGCACGTACATATGAACAACACTAAATGGATTAAGCAGATGTGTGCATGTGCACACGCATCTATGTGTATAAATGCATGAATTAAGCTCTAACCTGAAGACAATATTACTGCATTAATCTCCCATCGAGATCCAAAATATGATCTTTGCCAACACCAATACCCTGGTAGTAGAAAATGATCATTTTAAACTGTAAGTTGATGAAAATGTTTATTTTTATTTTTTAAAGCTGCACAGAAATGTATGNAGGGTACAAAACATGACAAATAAATTAAGTCAACTGGGGAATGTGGCTGGCCGATGTGAATCAGCTGATTTATCTCCATTTCAATGTCGAGCAAAGAATTAGGAAAAACACACAAGCAAGGCAAAGATAATGGAAACACATAATAGCAACCAAGAGGCCGTCCACAAAGCATCTATGTCAAGTAATTAACAATGCGTCTGGCAATGAATGCACGTGACTTGCTGCTTTCAATTTCTTTAAGTGAATTTTAAACCTATTAGCTATGCCCCTGCCAGCACACAGCACAGGAGGTGGCCGAGAAGCTCTTGTGCAGAAACCTTCATCTTCATCAGAGGAAGTTAAGTGGATGAAGCTGGCAGAAGGCTGGGCATGAGCACCCTGCAAGGACTGACACAGTGGTGGAAGAAGTTAGCAATAACAGGCGCATGACCACAGTGAGGCCTGGGAGATGTGAGTGGCTGGCTTTTAGGTCAACGGCTCAAACCTCACTCTGATGGGCAATAAGGGCAAGCTCTATGGCCTGTACAAGCCCATGATGGGAAGGCTGGGATTCCCATCCAGGCACAAGTGGACCACTGGGACTTGACATGAGTTAGAGCCTGAGGCACACAGACCAGAGAGGCAGGAGAAAGAAAGAAAGTGAGAAAAAAAGCACTCCACCGACCAAGGCAGTTTTTAGAAAATTTCAAAACAGCCCCATTAAACCAACCAATAGAAACAAAAACCGCTGCTTAAAGGTTACAGTTTCTGTTTGGGGCAGTGTGAAAGAATATGGAGAAAAAAGACAGTCGCGGCACAACTCTGAGAAGCAACGAAGGCCACAGAACCGTACATAGAAAGATGGCTAAGGTGGTTGAGTCTTACCTATATAATACTACTTTTTAACAATAGAAGCAACACCATGCATTTAACTCTTTGGGTAAGTTTCTAAAATTCAGATTCGGGTAAGCTGAGTGGCAGAGCTGGGACATATTTTGATCATGAAGCTTCCAGGAACAGATTGAAATGGGCAACTGGACAACATGTAACATCACCATCAGGCATGTCAAAGTGTGTTGATTTAATTCATGTTGGGAAGACTACTTATGTTGAAGAGGTTGGAAAGATATGAAGGAATCAGCCTAATAAATAGCCTTAAACCTATGGTCTAATATAAACCAAATCTTCATTTATTCCAAAGCTGTTGCTCAATGTATTTAATGGATAAATTTTCCAAATCAAATGGGTTGGAACATATAAACACTCAAAACTTCCCATCTATATAGAACTCAAATAGATTTTCATAGTGAATGTAATAAAATCCAATTTTATTAATTGTTTTTGGATGGGGTGTTCTACATGTCAACTTGCTGATGTGTAAATGTACTGAGGTGTTTTCTAAATGATAGCACCATGTTCTTAAATTTAAGGCACCTTCTCTTGTAAAGAAATGGAATTGATTTTAAATAGTATTGAATTCAGTCTGATTATGGGGTCATGGTCTTTAAGAGAAAACAAATGATTCTTTTGTTATGGGAGGAAAAAGCTATCCATAAAAACCTCAAAACCTAAAAAGTGAAATGGAGCTGGAGAAACTACTCCTTAATGGCACCCAGGCATCGTCATTCTCCATTTTCTGAGAGATACCCTAATCAGTTCATTTCAATACATAGGATGAAGATGTAACAATTACTGGATCCCAGCTAATTACTTCTGGGACTTCTCTGGCCATTTCAGAGTCCCATTCTCATGTGACACTAAGCTTTCTTCTCTGTTTGAAATCTTTTTTGTTTGTTCTCTTGCAAATCCAGCACAAAGATACCTCATTAAACAGTCAAAGCATCCACAATTACAACTTTCTCCAAGCATCTTAAAATCAGCTTGTATGCAGGCTGAGTAATTTCCATGTCTCTTTGCGGCAAGTGCAGGCACTCGGCAGAGCCCATGTGATCTGCCTATTTCTCACTCAGTGCCCAGACTGGGACCTTTCCCTTCTCATTACCCAAAGCACTCACCTTTCAGGCTGCTTCACACTAGGGCAAGGCTCCCAGCACGATCCCCTGGTGGGAACCCTAGAAACTGCTCTCTTATCTCACTGCAACACTAGGCAAAGAGCTGTACTATGTACCTGCTGTGGGCTGACTTTCCCCAATTTCAGATAAGCACTTTCTTGTGAGGTTGCGATGGAGACGTGGGGTTTTTCTATTTCAAGAAGGTAAATGGAAGGCATAGAGCATGCTCAGATTTTTAGATTACCTCCTAACAGATGGGCCAGCACCGGTCCCCTATCTACCCAATGAAACCCCCTTTAGAAGGGGGAACTAAATGAACTCCACTCGAAACGTTTCTGCTAGAGNTTTCCTTGGGATGGAAAGCTGTGCTTCTCAGGAACAAGTTAACTCGAAGTGGGAAGGGTAGACCGACAGAGGGACCACTTAGGGAAAGTGANAATGAAAACTGTCTTTTTGTGAGTGTAGTTCCAGTGGATTCGGCTGCCGTGGCGGGGACAGTGTGCTTGAGGAGCACAGTTCCCATTTAGCCCAGAGCTAAAACCTACTCCCGACTCCCAGGTGCTCCCTGACCTCTCTCTCTTTCCCATTCTCTCCCAGATGCCTCTTCTCTGTTACTGACCAGAAGCAACTCCTCATTCCCGTCTCTCAGCCAAGCTCTTTCCCACATCACGGGTGTCAAAGCTGCTGTTCCTGCTGCCAGGGACAACCTTGCCAACTCTTCCCCTGGCTAACACTCCTGAGCTTGGATCTTGCCTTAAATGACATATCCAGGAGGCTGCCTGCTTGCCCACCAGCTATAAAAGTCTCTCAGTGTTTTTGTCCAAACTTTCTTACTACTTATCTAGCCCTAACTAGTGGAAATTGTATTTATTGGACTTGGATATCTCTGCTGGTACATTTCTTCTTTTCTAACCAACAGAGCTGGCTTCTTATACTTGAAGAGACTCTGTGTGAGGGTTCAATGCTTTAAAAGTAATGTCCCTGAAACTCTGCGAATTTTATCTGCGCATGTACAGTTTGTAAGGGAAATTCATTGACTCCACAAAGCATGCAATAGACAGTGGATACATGGTCCTGGGGCAGTTCCTCTGGGTTCTGCCTGGCCTCCTCTTCCTGCTTCTGTGGCTTATCTACAGCATTGGCGGGGTCTGAGCACGGACAAGGTTGGGGTAAGATGTTTGTACTTGTGGCACANTGGGGTGGGGCAGGCGGTGTATCTGTGTATTCTGTGAGCCTCCCCCACCTTGGCACATGGTTGGAGCAGTTGGTGCGGATCAATCACANACTGTGGACCAGAGCCAAGAGCCCATGGTTTGGGGAGATACCCTGCTAGACTTGCCCAGTCTCTACCAAGGGGGCAGGCACTGACAGGACAGAGCAGCAGGTAGGCTGGTGCAGGGAGAGGCCCCTGACACATGCCCAGTTCATTCCTATCTCCTTGCTCAAGGAAGCATGATACCAAACAGCAAAACNATGACAAGTAGACAGACCAGGGAAGCAAAGAGAAAGCTTTAGATTTTACTACCCTTCATAACTCCCGTCCCCATTGCTTTTTCAAACAGTGGGGCTCCTTATTGTTACTTCATGCTGAGGCTTGCAAATAGCANGGCTGGTCCCTAGTTACTCCTGTATGGTGAGCAACTAGCACAGTGTTGACACTCAAACTGTGAATAAGGGTCACTTACCCCACTGTCCTGTGAGNAATAGGTCAAAGCAGCAAGGGAGACTTAGGAGGTACTCAACAGAAGACAAAATAAAAAGGAGGCTGGTCCCAGCATGGCCTAAAGTCAGATCCNAACGTNCTCTAGTGCCCAACACTAGAGATGGCTCAGAATTTATCTGCAGCCCACACATGTGATTACAAAATGATAATCCAATTTCATGAACAGTTTGTAGAAACAGGTGTGTCACTTATGATCACAACCCTTCAATGTAGATGTACAGACTCACTAAAGAAAAATAAAATCCTTTTATGAATTTGTTTTAATTGGTGCTGTCTGCCCTACTGAACTGTACTCTCTAGGTTTCCAAGGCTGTGATTAAATAGCATGATCAATAGCAACTTGGGAGGAAAGGGTTTATTTGGCTCACATGTCCTGATCATAGTTCGTCACTAGGGGAAGGCAAAGCAGCAACTGGAGTAGAGGCCATGGGGCAGTGCTGTTACCNGCGTTCTCCCCGTGGCTCGCTCAACCAGCTTTCTAATACAACCCAGTACAACCTGCCCAGCAGTCTCACTGCCTTGTGGGTTGGGTTCTCCCATAGCAATCATTAATCAAGAAAATGCCCCACAGTCTTGCCTATAGGCCAGTCTGTTGGAGGCAATTCCTCAATTCAGATTCTCTCTTCCCAGATATATCTGGGCTTGTGTCAAGTCAACAACAACAACAACAAACCAGTAAATGAATCTCACAGACATTTTTCTCTTAACTCATTGCATCCTCATGCCAAAGCACAGCACCAGCCCCTCTCAGGCTAGCCCCCCTCTCTCTCTTGCAATTTCTCAGAGAATCTGCTTTCAAAGGCCCCGGGTACAATACTTTTCAACGGCTGAAGCAATACCTTCCACTCTGTCNGAGAGGCTGACTCCCAGGCCGCGCATGTGAACCTCACACTCCACAAGCCCATTGCTGTTCTACTGACTTCTCTTGTGTATGTCAATCAACAGGTGATGGGTTTAGAGCTGGGTGCTCCTGGGCTGGGGTGGGGAAGGGTTCTGGCCTCTTTTATTCCCTCTGTTGGGGTAGGAACACTCCTGGTTTCTTTCTATATCAGCACCCACACAGCAGCCAAAGTGGGCAAATCCTTCTCCTTGTATGAACACATAAAGGGTTTTTCTTCAACAATTCTCCAGTTATACATTCTACTACGAGCAAGTCAACAAGGAAGGCCTGAGGATATGGGCTTTGCTTTGCTGCTGAATAGCCTGTCAGCCATCAGAGGGGGAAAGACTAGACTCTGAAGCTACAGTCACACTGAAGTGACCTTTCCAACAAAGGCCTGGTTCTTGGCAGCTCGGTAACCCCAGACCCTCNTGCCTGCCTTCTGGANTAAGGAATGCAGGTCAGGCTACTGCTCCCCAAACCCCAGAACTTCAAAGGAACTGGACCAGTTTTGATGCCAAAGAAAACAGCATTCAAGGGCTCCCTGGCTAGAAGTAAGCCCAGGCATCGCAGCCCTTCAGTGCACACAGCCTCTCTTTCCTGCCCCTGACATGCATGCTGAAATGACATCAGGAGCNAGCATGAACCTGCCAGGCAAACACTCCAGGTTCAGGGTCAGTTCAGCTCTCTCCAGGAAAGCTCAGGGATGTGGCTGTGATTCCCAGCTGCCCCATTTCCTCAGTTCACAAGTGTGGTCCTCTGGCCTCCTGGCAGACAAGCAGCAAGAATTCCTGTATCATGCAGCCTTCCACTCATGTTACAAGACTCATGTTTTATATCATGATTCTCTCTGGGGTACTTAGGAGGAATTCGTGCGGCCCATGCCATTTGCAACTGTGAGAACTGAACTCAGATTAGCCCATAAAGTACTCAGTGGTTCACTGGGGGCCCTTTCCCACTCTCTCCACGCCTCATATGTCCAGGAGGGGAATCTTAGTGTCTAGATGTTTCTGCTGCGCTACTAGGTTCTAGGTGGGTTCTACTAACAACAGATTTGCTTTCTACATCCCATTCAACAGGACATAAAATCGTGCTGCCAGCTGGGGGCCACACTCCAACTCTGGGAGAGATTTTAAACTATGGAGTACAACATCATGGGAGGTAAGAACTGACTCAGGTTGAGAAGCTTCATGGTCACTGGGAAGAATACAGTACCTCATGAAGCAGGTGCCTGATCAGACCAGAGACCCAGAATTCCAGGCACAACTGCTCAGGATGCTTTGTGCTCCAACAGCAAACTGAGAATTGCTCCATCTAATCTGTCCCTCTCCAGACCCCTTCTTCCAAAAGAGAACCATACAAAGTAGAAACAAGAGCCAGCATGCTGATTCTGAGAACTGGGATGAATATTCCATTTCTACCCCTAGAGTCAGTCCTCTTCTGGCTTTTATCAGTCCCCCACCCTACCCACCAGTTCCAAGGGACTTGTAAAATTTCTAAATTTCTTTGTAATACAAAATAAGCAGAATACTAAAACAGAAACACGCAGATTTTGGTCTTCTTTTGCAAACAGAGATGCACAATGGCTGTTTGCTCATCACTACAACAGCTAGCTGTTAACTCCAGGTTTATGTACGTTCCTCACGTTGTCACAATCTCCCCACTACACTCATACTTGGGGCTGGCCTCTGTGATTTTAAGAAGCATTTGAGTTTATGACTTGGTTCCATATCTATTCTGGAAAATATGGAATTGGCAGATTACCCAAAGCTAGGTGAGGGATTTTCATCCAATGCCTACATGCACAGAGCTGTTGTCAGTGACCTAGGGCTGCAGAGGTATTTAAGTTAAATCCTCCTCTTTATAGGAACTTGGAGGGAGGCAAATAGAAGAAAGGAATACTTAGGAGAGGCAGTGGAGAGCGCAGTGTGGTCCTGATGCTTTGATGCCTGAGCAGACAAGCCTACTGGCCTTCCAGAGCCCTTAAGGATGAGGATGTACAAGGTTAAGCTGTAAGGTTTTCAACTCTCTTTTTCTCTTAAACTGTGCAGACTTATTTCACATGGGAAACGTGACACAGAATGAAATCTGACAGAGTAGGAGGAGGATGGCCAGACTTCCATTTCTCTGGCCCTAGAGGGCTCCCAAGGGAAGGCAAGGCTCTCTGAAGTTCAGGCTGAGCACTCTCAGCCCCAGGGAGGGCTGAGCTCTCTCCATACTCTACCTTGTTTCTGAAAGCTTCATGAAAGGGGGATGGCAGGTGTGCCATGCTTATAAAAATAATTTCTTGATGTCACACTGAAGAAAGTAACTGGGCAGAGAGTGAGAATACTCATGGCCTCATATACATGGAGCGTGTGATCCTAAAATCGTAATGTGGGGTGCAGTAGTAGCTCGAGGTGTGGGTGAGCTGGCATTCTAGCAGATGAGGAGGAACAGGGAGATGTGTTAGTTCACTTGTTCGTGAACACACATGCACCAGAGAAGGTGACATGCTGTGGAAGTCAAGTTGTTGACAAATCCTTATTATCTAACTGGAACACCTCTCATTTCTGTTTGCCGCATACTCAGTCAAGCCAATAGCTCCTCCCTGCATTTTCCCTGGGCATCTGTCCTCTCTCCACGTGGTTTAGCTNAAGCTGAGTCCATCCATTGGTGTTAGCTTTAATGATGAGCTTACATCTCATCACCAGAGGCCTGATTGTCACAGACCTTTGGTGCTAGTGACTGGGTTATAGTAATGGCACATGACCTAAACTGAAGCATTGGGTGTCCTCTGTAAGGGTGCTGTTTGAATTCACCAGTGAGGTTGCTGGGCTGATAGGATTGATCATGAAGTGTCAGAGGTCACTTTTAGNGGTTTATGGGAAGAAGTGCTCCCCACATCCTGAAGCCACTAGAGTTCACCACAGTTAAGGCATGCAAAGAGACCAGTGTCCAGTGACAAGGTCTGAATGTCTAGATCTAGCCGAACCTAAAGCTAGATGCCTTGTATCCATCCATGGCACAAGCCAGTGACTAGGGTTGTGACATACATTTCAGACCAGCCTATTCTTTTGTCATTGGCCAACCTCTATATTCACACTATGTTTATTAATACAAACCACAAAGATTAAAATCAGAGAACTAAAAGGCAAAAGGCTGCTTCATTATCTCTCTGTTAGTTGCTATAGATCTTTAACCTCATTCATTAGAAAAGTAATTTTGGCCAGATGTTCACATCTAGCCATTCCTTGAAATAACACTTTTTCCCTGGTTGTCTGAAGCTCAAAGCAGAACAGGCCTGGTAAATTTATACCCTGCTGCTCCCGGGAAGGTGTGTGACTAGTAAGATCTATGTCTGTCTCATGAAAGGTCATTTGCTGTCAGCCAAAACGCCATAAAGGAACTCAAATATCTCATACAGCATTTATGAAGGAAAATATTTAAACCTTTACAACAAAGAGGGCTTCATGATGCTTCACATGGATTGTTTCTATTGAAATATATTTAATATGTTTATTATATTTTGCGTATGTTCTAAATTTATTATATTAAAGAGATGTTGATCAGGATCTAATGCTTTCTTTTGTTTCCTTAAGAGGCTTAATTTACTACACAGTTTTTATCTACTCAAGGTCTTTTCTTCTGCATTATTTTAGAAGATACTAGATTGTCCCATTCACTTACTTAGTTCTATGCTCAGTCCACTGGCAAAAGATAGCATCTAAAGAGCACATGAGCACACGCACACACACACACACACACACACACACACACACACAAAACAAGCATGCACACATATATGCACATACACACACATACACTAATATAGGCACATACATGCACACATAAAAATTCATACATATGAGTCAACTACTTCTCATGGACTGGTTTATATTAAAAATGTATTTAGTGTGTGTGTGTGTGTATAACTGTGTGTGAGTGTGCATGTGAACCAGCATTTTTTATGTATATAAAACACACAATAAACATAAGCAATTGCACATACAAGGTGTATACAGGAGAGAAGACAATAAACCTCTGTGCTCTCCGGCCAATATAAGAATGTCCTCTGAACTGCTGATGCCTGCTNAAGGTTCCAGCCAAATTTCTCCATGTCTTCACAGGGGGACTTGCTATTCTGACCTTAGGTTCACCTTTTTAAAAACCCCTAACATTTTATTATAAAATTTTCTAGCACACACAAAGTTACAGAGAATGGCTTAATGAACTCTGCACGTGCCCACCCCCTTCTTCTGTCATCCTGCCTTGTCTTCCCCTGACCTTGACCTCATTTCTTTTTATGTCTTGGAGTATTTTAAGGCAAGTACCAGAGGCCATTTTGTTTCAAGCAGAAATTCTTCCCACCACGTCTCTGAGTATGGGAGAATAAAATAAATAAATAACCACTAAGACATTGTCACACAACACGATTCCTAACTCCTTAGTTTCTCACCTAGTGTCTGCCCATGCTCAGACCTCCTCAAAAAATGCAAATGCTCTCCGTGGTCAGTGAAAAGGCTAGGTAAACAAGTCAGGATACAAACTAGTAAANAAACCAAACACTGTATTTCCTAAAAAGATTTTACTTAAAGCTTTCCCAAANAGCCANTCTTCTCCTCAAATAATGTGCAACAGTGAAGTTTTACTATGTAATCAATAGCTTGCCGAACATTCCCAGCTCTAATACTCAAAGAAGTCCGCAGGGGACACAGTCCTCTCGCACCGCACCTGCAGCCACCATAGTGTACAGCCAAATCATTAAGGGATGGGGACGGCAATTGGTAGGATTTACAAATTCCCAAGAGTATGGATACGGTCAACATATGAACTAAATGACATGCCTGCAGTGTTACGACATGACTAATAGACACTCTGGGCTTTATTTTCCAAGCTTAAAAAAATTGGGTAAATACGCCACAGTAGCTGGGTTTGGGACTTGTTTATTTTGCTTTCTTTAAGAAAGCATATGATTAATTTAAACACAGCCATTTAGGGACATTTGCTTCCTTGTTCCATTTGCTTTGTAGACCAAGGAAAGAAAATACCAGTGTTTGCAGAGCTGGGGCACATGTGCATTTGACAGGCAGATTGTTGGGTTAATACAGGGACAAAAGGCTTCTGTGGGGGCTGGCTCTCCTTTCCTGGGCATATTTATCAAGAGTGAGGGAAATATGCAAATTCATCTTTAAGTCACACAATCATAATCTTTTCTTTGTAACTTCTAGTACTTTGTTTAGAAAAGCAAACTCCTCATTACAGTTGAAAGTATTAAGTGTGCCTTGACTTAAAAAAAAAAAACAACAAAAAACAAAAACGCAAAACCCAAAACAAATATGAAAGGCATAAAAATTAAAGAACTCCTTTTTTTCTTCATTCTTCCACAAGGGAAAAGGAATTTTGGTGTGATGGCCTGAATACGGCGAGAAACAAGCTCAGCTGACACCTGAGCCTGTGGAGGTCCTCATCTCCTCTTCTCTTGCCGATCTTCCATTTCTGAAGCTTACCTCTGAGAAGGGAAGAGCACCTAGATCGAGAAAGTCTGCCTCTGTCACACATTAACACAGAAATCATGTTTCAGGCATTTTCCTACATGTGGTGAGTCACTGAGGCTCATCCCTAGTGTACAAGGCCTGCTACATCCAACTCTTCCCTGGTCCTCTCTCACACCACTGTTTCCTTAATGTCCTTCCAGGAGGAGCCCCATGCATATCCCAAGAAACCTGAAAAGAGCCCTCCCTCCACACAAGGAGGGATGTTCATCAGTCACTCTTGTGAGAATAGGTACTAGGTGGCACCCAAACTCCCACTGTCACTCATCAACCCAAAACAACTACAAACTGCCAATGCTGCTTTCACTCCAGAATGAACACACACAACTAGGCATCTCCCAAACAGAGCAGCAAATGTAAGCTCGCCCAACTGGCACATCTGAAACAGAGGATATGTGCTATTAATTTTCACTATAATCTAACTCCATCTTTGGTGCCAAGCAATCCACTCATGACCTTTCTTTTCAACACCTACAGGTAGGGCTCCGCAGCAGTTGAATGAGTCACTGTTTAGCCTTGCTGCTGTTTTCTGAGGTAAAATTGGAGAGGAACATCCCAGTGTGAGCAGAAGCCACACTATTACTTTGTGAGATGAAACTAAGTTATTTCCAGGGCCAGTGACACCACATGAAAGAGGTCAGTGACCACAGGCCCTGTTCTTAGGCTTGGTGGGACTGTAGCTGAGTACTTGGGATCCCTCAGCAACTGGCCAACAGCATGGCTCCTCCTGGCCTTCATTCAGCAAACACCAGACACTGTTCCCAGTGTGGTACAAAGATACCTCATAGAATAAGATCAACAATTTTGGCCTCATTGCCTTTGGTTTGGGATCTCCACAGTGTGATGAAGGATTACCCATGGCCTAGTCTCGGATCTTTAGTGTTCGTTCGATCTGGTTCTAGATGATACTGGGAACTCACATGGCCACCAGCTACTGTTTTCACACACAGGGGATGAACCATGGTTATTCAGCTCTGATCCGTGGTTATCTGTCTCCCTGTGAGTCCTAATACCAACTCATCATCAGAAACATTCTAGAACTCCTACCACCCTCAGCACAAACCTCTCAGGTTTGTTCTCTCAGTACAAACGGTGAGTTCTCTCAGTACAAAAACTGTACAAGTTGCTGATTTTCTAGAAAGATCCTTATTCTAAAATTATTCCAGTCATTCCCTAGATGGTAAGAAACTGGTGTGACACCCAAATAGATTCTTTTAAAATGTTTAAAGCCTGGGGTGGGGTGGGNTCCTGCTACTCACGGGCTCTGTCTACCTGGGAAGTTAGCACATCTCTCCGTGAAGCCTTTTCCTGGGCTTTAAATGACATTCTCTGCCTTGTGTGGTTGTGATGGATGTTAACACACACACACACACACACACACACACACACACACACACACACACACACACACACACGCTCTGTGCTAGACCAGGGAGCTTAATGGATGACAGCGACCATGCTGCCATGGCTGTCATCCAGAACAAGAGGTTTCTCTTATTACTTGGAAAACCCAATCATCAAAGGAAAGGGGGTCACAAGGACATCAGGGGAAGCTCTTATCTTAAAAAACAATCATGGCTGTTATTAAGATTGAACTTGGCCTTCCATGCTTCCTTCTGATTATCACTTCCTGCCGTCTTTCGTCGTGAGATGTGCCACGCTTTGCTCTGGGCTCCGAAGTTAATTGTTGAATTAACCATGAAGGCTTCAGTCTATGCCAGTGCTCTGACCTGAGTAATCCCCTTAAAACACAGCCCCAGCACTGACACACAGCCCCGGCACTGACACACGGCCCCAGCACTGACACAGAGCCTCAGCACTGACAAACACAGCCCAGGCACTGACACACAGCCCTGGCCTTGAAGCACAACCCCATCTTGCTGTGGCCAACAGAGTTGCTCCTTGTTGCAGATTGGATGAAGAGCAAAATCCTGGTCCTCTCATGGGACATCTTTCTAGCTTGGCCACCTTCCAGTTGCTACCTCTACCCAGGTCAACCCTCTTAAACCACCTACAAATACTTTACAGGCAATTTCAACATTTGTCCAAGCCTTCTAAAGAAACCTCTTTCTCTGAACTCCTTCTTCTAAAGTTTTCATTTCTTTTTAATGTCTAAGGCACCACTGCTGCCTGTGTGAANCGACTTAGAATGATCCTGCCGATTTTGAACTGGAGCATATATTTTTTCTTGTTTATTCTGATCAGACCTTGCCCCATCTATGCAAGTCTGGCTCCTTATGACACACCTTTTAGTTCTCAAAATCAATCAGGGGACTATAGATTCTCTTGATAAACCACTTTCTCTTTTTTTTCCTTACCAAAGTCCAGCTAGACAATCCAGACATATCTAAAATCTTCCAAACTCCAAGAACAAGTTATCATTATAAGCTCCTGCTAAGATTTGGCTATGGTTTCATGAACCTAATTAGAGTTGTAAAATCTAAACACCCAACTACAGCTGCCTTGGTTTGCTGTGGGGCTATTAATGACACAACCAACTTTTGCACTTGATGTCCATTTCTGATGGAAACCATGCCAACTCTGCCTGAGCTGGTGGGCATCCATTCAAATTCTTTATCCTGTCAAGTGGGACACACATGAGCTTCAGTGTGATACCCTCCACTCAGGAGCCCATCTACTTTGTATAAGCCCATTCTTGTTGCATGTTCAAAGGTCCTGGAGAAGCTTTTCCCTGACCAGCACACATTATCTTGCCTCCAACTTTTCTACCATCTCTACGGTGACTGCTACATTACTCTCCTTGGTGACTGTACCTAGTTGGGATCTTTATAGGTTCCAGGATCTCTGATGGACACGAAGTGCAGAGATGCTCAAGTCTTTTATACAAAATTGTACAGTATTTGAATGTAGCCTATGTGCATCTTCCAGTGTACTTTAAAACATTTCCTGGGTACTTTAAGTGCTTGATAAAAATATAAATATTATGTCAATAGTTGCAATGTTGAAGGAATAATGCCAAGACACATGTCAGTATATTAGCAATATAGATTCAACTGCTGTGTATGGTGTGTGTGTGTGTGTGTGTGTGTGTGTGTATGTCTGTGAATACTTTCAAACTCTAGGTTGGTTGAATTCATGAATGCAGGATCCATAGATAGGAAAGGCCAAATGTCCTCCACTCCCTCCCTGAATTTTCAGCTTTTTCCTTTTCTAATCTATGACTCACTCAATACATATCATGTGCCTACAATGTAAAAAGCATGAACAATATCAGAAAGTGAAGTGGATATGGTACTGTGCTCTCAAGGGGAAGTGTGCAGTGTTTGCCAAGGACGCACAAGAACATGGTTGAGATTCCCAGCGCTATAACAACAACAACTCAAAACAAAACTGTCTACCATGGATGGGAAAGAACACTATAATAAATCTGGCCTTTGTCTCCACTTTTGGTATGAATATAGCTGATGATAATTGCTGTCTAAATGTTACCACCTGCCACCTGACAATGAAGTCCTGAAGCTGTCTCTGGCAGGCAGACTACCTGAGGCGTTTTCCTTAGAGCCATGTTATTTAGAAGAGACACATACCATGGCAAGCAGTAAGTGAAGGCGCAGCACTCAGGCACAAGAGCCCTGGGTTAGCTGGTGTACAGAGGACCGATGATGAAGATACTTGTGGCCTCAAATCACGTGTAAAACCCTTTTCTGAGGTAATCATTATGTTTCCAGCCAAAATTACAGTGTGGCTGCAGCCAGAATGACACGTTTTCATAATAAAAGAAGGCTCCATAATGATGTCCTTTAGTGTCTAAATATATGGCTNCTCTTCGAGAGGGAATTATTTCAGGGGCCTGTCCAGTGACACTTTGTTCTCTGTAAATTAAAGCTGGAAGCACCTGAAATTCCCTTNGATAGTCATTACTTCTACTTAAAACTCATCTTCCTGAAGTTTGACTGTGAATCTCTCCCTCTCTGTCTCTCTGTCTCTCTGCCCGTCTCTATCTCCGTTCTGTCTCTCTCCTGTGTGTGTGTGCATGTGTGTGTGAAGGCTAGGCTACAGGAGGATATGGGGCGCCCCGCTTTAACACACTGCCTTATTCTTTTGAGGCAGAGTGGCTGGTGCTGGTCTGGCTGCCAGCAAGTCCCAGACATCATCATTCTGTCATGATGCTGGAGTTACAGGCATGCATAGCCACCCCTCCCCAGGGTTCTGGGGATTTGAATCATGTCCTGATGTTTGTGTGACAAGCACTCTTACCTGCTGAGCTATCTCTCCTTAGCCAGTTCTAGAACTTTCGGAAAGATCAGGCAGAGTTCCTAAGTGATATGTTTTATGTCCTGGTCTTTGTGTCAGGAAATCAGGCAAGGGCCAGAAATGACACACTTNAGCTGTATGACCACAGAACAGGCCGTTTGGTCAAGGGCCATAATCAGCCTCTGGGGCCAGGAATCCTTGAAGATTCATACTGCCTTCCAGCCCACTTCATGGTGAAAGGAATTGTGAAAACATATGGTATCACAGCGCCACCTTCTGGCACAACTGTGCCAATGTTTTTGATCTCAGTAAAGGATGTGGATTTCAACTCTGTAAAATAAAAATAGGAGGAAGAAGGGATTCTTTACTCTGACAAATAGGTTGGAAAACGAGGCTGCTTTTCTTCATTTCTAGGACTAGGTAGATAACTATACCTCTCCAGTCAAAAAATGTTAAACGAACAGTTGGTAGTTTCATTGTTTTGAACAGAGCAATTTTACCTGCATGCTTTTCTGATTTTTAAAGTTTAGCCATCTATTAACTAACGATCGCCCGGAAGAACACTGCTCACCAAAGAATTTCAAAAGAAACCAACTGCTCTTAGACACTTGAGTTTCCTTTATAAGCAAAATCTAGAGTTGATTTAGTGGCACCTTTGAGATTTTTTTTTTTTTCCTATTGGGTGTCATCTTCACAAGCAAATGTGTAAGTGGTCCTGTGTTTACCCGAAGCATCCCCCAAAAGCTCACAAATTTGGTGGGAGTGGCGTTTACAAGTGGTTGTGGGGCTAACCATGTGAGAACACATAACCAAAGTCTAGTATTACACACACATAATCCTTAATTTCTAAAACCTCAGGGAAGAATGATTTTATTCTTTGCATAACAGGTTTCCAAAGAGTCAAGGTCTGTTCATTTTAAATCAGTCCTTTATCTATAATGCTTTATTCAAAATATTCCTATTGACAGCCATGCAGTCTCAGCTGGTGAACAATAAAAATCTCCCCACTTTTTTTTTGCTTAGTGTGGTAGTTTATTATTATTATTATTATTATTATTATTATTATTATTATTAAGAACAGCACCTAAGGTTTTGTTCCCCCACTTTGCAGTGTTAAATGACAGAATACAAGCACATTTCCAAAAATACAACCCAGAGTTTATTGTGTCTGAAGTCAGCTGTCTTGGGCCACTACTGACATGTCTTGAGAAACTTGGTAAAAGCTTTGAACTTCTTTGGAACAGAAAAGCATCTCAGATTGAAATGAAAACCTACAATTAGGTCTTTTATCCCAAATTTATCCAAAGACTGGGTTCTGCACTACAACACAGGCAGGAGGGAGCTGGGAGAGAACGTGAACAGATGTGTTTTTGTATTGTGTACACAGCATCTGCCTCTGAGACATAACCCAGTGAGGTAGAAATCCCAACCGCATGACTTCTTTTCCAGAGCAGAGGTGAGGATGCAGAAGGCTGGTTTCAGGCATGTGTGAGATAGGCAGCTTTTCATGCCTTTACCTTTTTCATACATGGAAATGAGTATGTCACTGCTGGTTGTCTATGTGTGTCTATATCTCATGGGTGCATCATTTTTCTCCTCACCACACTTCAATCTGACCTTCTATAACAGTGTTCTCAATCTTC
The DNA here is from genome assembly GCA_001675575.1 of Neotoma lepida. Taxonomy (NCBI): domain Eukaryota; kingdom Metazoa; phylum Chordata; class Mammalia; order Rodentia; family Cricetidae; genus Neotoma; species Neotoma lepida. Next base: position 68,957 of record LZPO01035047.1, on the reverse strand, counting down.
CTAATGCTGTGACCCTTTAATACAGTTCCTCATGTTGTGGTGACTGCCCCCCCAAAATTATTTTCGTTGCTACTTCATAACTAATTTTGCTACTGTTATCAATTGTAATGCAAATATCTGTATTTTCTGATGGTCTTAGATGACTCCTGTGAAAAGATCATTCGACCCCTAAAGGGGTCATGACCCACAGGTTGAGAACCACTGCTCTATGGAAAAGCGTCACTGATAGCACAGAATACAGGGTTAGTTAGCAACTGTGTGGTGCATGCAGCAAAGGCACTCACATAAAATTTACATGTGATTTAATTAGTTGATAATGGGTCGTTAATTGAATGGCTTAGGAAAGGAATCATATTTTCTTGGACACATAAAGGCTCCATTGAGGACGAAAAGATTTGTTTTTGCTTGGCCCTTCTCAGCTAGCAGAACCACCTGTGCAAATACGGGGCTTCAGCCTGATGACAAGTGGGGTTTTATGGTACCAGGAAGATTTCCATCTCCATGACAACCTTTCTGGTTCCAAACAGTGACTGTTATGTTTCTGGAGTCAAAATCTCCAACAAGGCAGCAGACTGGATTAGGGTCTGCCATGCATCTCAGCAGTCATTCCTGGACAACCATTATTAACAGGCGCTTATTTGCCAAGCCGCTGCTGGGCAGCAACTACTGATCTGACGAGTTTTGCAGCGACTCAGACTTCTGGGTGATGATGCATTTTCTAGAAGTGAAGTAAGGCTTTGTTTGGCTCAACAACTTCCTGCACTACCCACTTTTCTCATCTCCAAAATATACCACATGTGCAGAGGGGTGGGAGGTGTGGTTGCTGGGGATGGAGCGGTGGCTAAGGTCTTGCATATACTAGGCAAGCATCCACAAATGAGCAACACACAGTCTCAATCTTATACCATCTTTTTTTTCCCCCCCGAGACAGAGTTTCTTTGTGTAGCCCTGGCTGTCCTGGAACTTAGAAAGAACTGCCTGCCTCTGCCTCCGGAGTGCTGGGATTAAAGGTGTGTGCCACCACCACCTGGTTGCCATCTTCTTTTTATGTCAAGCTCTGATACCCACCAAAGTCACTAGATTTTACATGAAAATCACAACTTGTAGCTATTTCAGTTCAGTAGGTGCAGGTAATGTACCTTATAATATTAATTAATACAACTCATTGATATAGGGTTTGGTTCCACAAAAGGCCTCCTGGAAAACTCCCTCAAAATAAGTTTGAAGGATCACAGCAATCAAATGAACATGATTGTGATAGGGAAAATAGTTTTTGCAGCGATGGCTCCTGGCTCTTTGCAAATGATATTTCATCAAGGTTTTGATTTATGGCCAAATCCCATTTGCCCTCTAAGACAGCGTGACACCTGAGGCAGGGGCTCAGAATTTAAGAGTATGGGATTGCTGAGCTGAAGGCAAAGATTTTGTTCTTTTAATTAAGAAATAAGTTATCGTTCTATACACGCATGCCACTTTATGTAGCTGGCTTCCATGAATAATGATATCAAAGGCGTCCCTCTGACAGAACTCTTCAAACACACTCCAGTCTTTTGGACTCACAGCCTTTGTTACAGGATCCAAAGGTGTAGGGCTGTATTCAGAACTAAAACTCACAAGACTTGATTCATTCATAATAATTTCTCTACTATATCAAGTTTCTTGCTATTTTTAAGAGCATTGGACCACAATACATGAACTAGAAATAACAAAAAAGCACCTCCTTCCTAATAAAAAATTATAGAACACCAGTGAATTAAACTACGGAAGAAAATCTGACAAACCAGGAGAGATCCATCAGGCCCCAAATCAGGACTGCCCAACTGTACACCTTGTGAGAAATATTCTAATAAATTTATCAATCATACCACTGAATAACTTAATAAAAGTTACTTTTATTCTTTGATGCATATTGGTGCCATTGATGCCTTATATTTTTAAGTTATTAAAGGTTGTAAGTGATTTCTATGTCATTTTGAAAAGTTGGGCATATTAACAGTATAGGTAAAATGAACTGCATTCCAACATTTGAGGTAATAAAAGAAGCTGCAGTGGATTAGGACACCACCGATTCCTAGCTGACTCTCCAACCCGCTCTCTCCCTGATGAATGACCAGCTTTCAGCTTAGCTGAGTCACTTAATACCCTTTCAACACCTTCGAGCCATTTGACACCTCCTAGCTGGTAAATACTCATTTATATGTGACACACATTCACCCCAAGACCACCTCAGCTGACATGGCCATAGACTATGGGCTTGTGGTGCCAGAAAGTAGGGAAAAGAGGTGGAATGTGATGACATCTCTTGTGGTCCCCATTCAGGAGAAGGTACTCATGTCTCCTGTCTGAAGAAGGTGACTTCAGGACAACTATAAAGCCCAACACCAGCACAGGCAGAGCATAGGGTTTATAATGAGCAGTGCATGTCCCCAGGTTCTAGACACCCACAACTCTAAGATCAAGGGGCGGGTGAGTACTAGCTGTGGTGAAGGTCTTCCCCCTGTAGCCACACATGTTTGAAGATGGAAAGGCAGCCAGCCCTATGCTNTCCGAAGTCAGCTTGTTTCCTTCCCTTCCCCTTTCCTTCCTTGAGACAGGGTCTTGTGTAGCCCAGGCTGGCCTTCAACTCCTTATATAGCTGAAGATGAACTTATGACCCTCCTGCATCCATCTCCGGAGTGCTGAGGTTACAGGAACACTCTACCATACTTTACATTGTGCTAGGGACAAGCACTCTACCAACTGAGCTATAGCCACAGGCATGAGAAGCTCGGTGTATGATGGAGAAGCCCTATGGGCTTACAGGTCCCAAACTCTTAACACAACAACCTTGACAACATTTGAATTTTAGAGGCAATGCTCACAAGCCACCACAAAAGCAGTGTGCAGGGCACCTCTAGNTTCCAGGCTAATAGAGCCAAACTTATTATGCACACCTCTGATGTGCAGGCCAAGGGACAGGAAATGTTAGCTGTTATCTGATCATGTAATTTATGATTTTCCTTCCTCCTACCTCAGAAAAAGTAAATTATACACTGAGAATAAATGTCTACAGCAAAAATGAAAGAGGTGATATCCAGCATGAAAACCAGCTTTCCTAAATACATTTCAAAAACTAAACAAGAGGAAATCACCAGCCCACTCACAGGACAGGTAACATGTGTTCCACCAGAGAAGAAATGCAACATGCTNCTGCTAAATGAAACAACAGCTGAAACCACTAAGATATCAACAACCAGTAATTAAATAGTGACTTTCTTCCCCCATAACAATATGGCAGAGGTTAAAAGTAAAAGTGCCCCTGGACCCACATGAAAAAGTCCAGCTCCCGATTTCGTCAACAGGAGTGTGGAGGGCATTACTCTTCTGGGGTGATTATGATATTAATGGCATAAGTCCTCCGATTATTTCCTTAAGACACGTTGTTTAAGGAAAGTGCATAACAGGGAAGAAAGGGCTTACCCGATCTTCAGGGCTGCTGGGTTCCTCACAGTCATGACTACAATAGCAACAGGTAAGGAATCTCCAGTAGGGGCCCACGAATATGAAGCCATTAAAAACTCACAAGCCCAACCCCACCCCGGACAAAAGAGATGGTTCACAGTTTATGGTACGCTGCTAAGCAAACAAGGCTACAAGTAAGGCTGTTCTATTCTGCGAGATGTATGTAAGCATCCATTTTCATCCTCANCATTTAACACATGCACCCTGTGACACACGCAGAAGATAAACACTGAAGTAACCGGCTATTTTTTTTTTTCCTTCTGCCTTGTGAGATGTTTCTCACTGTGAGGTTTTGATGTTTAAAAAAAAAAAAATGAACCGTACTATGTCAGTAAGTTGGGGAAGTTATAGAGTTTTACCATGACAGATCTAATTAGAATCAGCCCGAGGAGACGTCACTGCTGGCAGCTGGACACTTGGCGAAGAAGGGATGGGGCTGATAGGAAGCCTGAGTCAGTCTCTAAGTGCAGATGGTGAGGAAGGCTGCTTAGAGACGTTCCAGTCAGACTCTGCAACTGAGCCATGGCCCCTGACCTGCCCCTCACCTTCCAACATAAAATCTCCATCTACACAGGCTGGACACCCTGTTGAGCTGTGGTGTCAGCCCCATAACCCATTCACTATGCTGCTATGAGTTAGAAACAAGGCATTGGCCCAAGTAATTTCCTGGGAAGGCATCCCTTACTCTGATCTCGGGCTGGGCACATTAAGTCAATCTTGCATCAGTCTCCAAAAATCTGGGGATGTGGCTTAGTTGTAGTCCATTTGCCTAGCATGCACAAACCTCTAAATTCTATTCCCAGCACTACATAAATGGGCATGGTCATACATGCCTGTAATCCCAGTACTCAGAATGTGGAGACCCTGTCTCAAAACAAAAAAATCTGGTGACAGAAATGGACGGGTTAAAAAAAAAAAAGCAAGTGAAATCGCACAAAAAAGCCAGCTCACACGCTTTTCCACACAGTATGCTGTCACATGACAGCTAGTTCCACCCTGGAGAGAGGCAATAGGCTGATGTATTTCCAGTTGGGATGAGCCAAGCCATTCCCTAGTATGGAACAGAAGGGCCACTAGAGGGCGATCTAGGAATGGGTGGTTTTTTTCATCCTTAGATGAGCCAAGAAGCCACTAATTCCCAAACTTGTCACCTAAAGGTATTAGTCCCCACACAGGTACTTCTTTAATTTGAATTATGATGAAAAATACTCTTTCTTTTTTAACGTCTCTGGAAATGCAACCAGAAAGGAAAGCTTTCTCTTACACACTTGTGAAATGGGTAGACATGGCAGTTAAAACCGAGAAGTTGAAAACATATTTTTTTCTATCCT
>LZPO01035046.1:134639-155501 GCA_001675575.1 Neotoma lepida | reverse complement strand
GCATAACTCAACACAACCATGTAGAATTTAATCTTTTGAAAAGGGGCTGAGGAAAACGGTCAACAGTAGATTACTTACTTCCTTGCATACTTAACGCCCTATGCAAACATTCTCCAGCACTAGTAGAAAAATAATTTTCTGCCAGGCAGTGGTGGCCCATGCCTTTCTTTAATCCCAGCACTCAGGAGGCAGAGGCAGGTGAATCTCTGAGTTTGAGGCCAGCCTGGTCTGCACAANAAGTTCCAGGACAGGCTCCAAAGCTACAGAGAGAAACAGCATAGGCTTGAAAAACAAACAACAACAACAAAAAAAAAAACCTTCCAAAAATATGAATTGAATACCCATTGATCATGTTTCCTCTACAGGACAGACATATCCCAGGTTTCTTACACTTATGAACTACTAGAAAATGAAGTTTAAGACCATTCTAAACAGTGAAAGAGTGCTAACTAGACTATGACAAAGGGCCTTTGTCTGCATACGAGAAAGCTAAAACAAGAAGGCAGAATGTCGCCTAAGTCAACCTCACTTAGGAACACAGGTATTAAACTAGCCCCAAATTTTTGCCACATCTTGAACAATACAGAAAGACAAAAGAAAATTTTAGAAAGAAAACAATTCCTAAACGTAAAATCCATAAATAAGAAAGCTCAGTTCTGTATAAGCACATGCATATAATTTCAGTGTTACCACTATAAACAGCTAGAAAAATAAACCTGCTTTATCACAGTCCTATGTTTAGAAAACAATTATAAATCTTTTCAACAAATCAAATCTCAATCTATACTTAACTTTTCTTATTTCTGCTTGCCTGCTCATTTGTTTTGAGACAGACACTCACTAGTAGCCCATAGTGTACTTGAACTCATCATCCTGAAGCCTCCAACTCCCAGGGCCATGATTACAACACTTGATTGTATCATTTGCATTCTTATATTCAAATATTATATAAGAGCTTCTAATACAATATTCTTAAGAAATCAGAACCCAGGCTAGGAGAACATAAAGAAAAAAACTAAAATTTTGAAATTGAGTGTTTTTAGAGCTTTTGTGTGTATTATTCCCTGTACTCTATATCTTTTTCTAAGTGAAATGAAATTTGTTTAATAATACTTAAAGTTAGAACAAACACACTGAATTTTATCAAAGAAGATATGTTTTGGGGAAAGAATTAATTGTCCTAAATACATAAGATCTTTTTTTCTCTGTGTAGCTTTGGAGCCTGTCCTGGAACTCACTCTGTAGACCATGTTGGCCTTGAACTCACAGAGATCCACCTCTGCCTCCCAAGTGCTGGGACTGAAGGCATGCGCCACCACTACCTGGCAAGATCTTTTAAATTTTAAACAGGGTCCTCACTATTTTAAACAAGGCCTGGATCTCACTGTAAAGACCAGCAATTCTCAACCTGTAAGTCACGACTCCTTTGTGGTCACCTAAGACCATCTGCATATCAGATACTTACATTATGATTCATAACAGTATCGAAATTACAGTTATTAAGTAGCAATAAAAATAATTTTATGGGTGGGGTCACCACATCATGAGCATTAAAGGGTTGCAGCATTAGGAAGACTGAGAACCACTGATATAGACCAAGCTGGGCTCAAACTCAGAGAAATCAACTTGCAAGTATGTGCCATCATGCTGGGCTACAAAAAAATCATTTTAAAACCCAAATACTTTGTATACTGGATAGTCCCACTCAAAATTGAGGCACAGTAGATCAATTTAGTTAAGCATAAGGACTGCTCAGATCATTTTNAAAAAATTATTTAAAAGACAGTGGGTGTAGTGGCACACAAGTACAATCTCAGCACTCAAGAAGTGGAAGCAAAAGAATCCAAAAGTCAAAGCTGTCCTCAGCTATATAACAAATTCACAGTCAGCCTGATTATGAGGCTGTCTCAAGAATAAATAAATAAATAAAAATAGGAAAAAGAAAATTATTTCTAAAACCCTGAAGATAAGCTGCTGAGCTATAACCTGATTTCTTGACTATCCACGTTAGATGACTATCCAAATTTACTCTAAAGCACCTGAAAAAGAGGGATTGGTCATTATTTACCTGACTTTATCCCTGAACTTCACAATTGGCACTTTTGCACGAATCAGCTGAGGTCTCTCAATGTAGCCAGCTGAAGGAGAAAAGATCACGTGAGTGTCTATCTACCAATGTTTCCCCACTCACAATATTCTAATACAGTTTTAAAGTAGTGTTTTATTAAACAAAACCAACTTAAGAACATGCTGTCCTTGAAAAAGAAAGTCAAGAATAAGGACACAAAGAGAGTTCCAGGAAGCCAGGGCTACAGAATGAGGCCCTATCTGAGAGAGGAGGGAGGGAGGGAGGGAGGGAGAGAGGGAGGGAGAGAAAGAGACTTTGACTAAGATATAACTCTTATCTCAAGATTTGTGACTACTGTGTTAATTCTGCACCTCAAGATTTGCAAGCATACTGGGCATGATTAAAAATCTGTAAACTCTGTAACAAAAAGGTTAACTTAAAACTTGGTAGTTAAAAATCTATAGATAGGTAATCTGAAAGGGAACCTGCAGCTTGCCCTCATCTGAGCTGCTGTCNCCACATAGGGGTGGAAGCAACCACGTGACTGACAGCCATCTTTGCTAGGGTTGGAAAAGATGGATTCTGCCATGTGACTTTACTCCATCTTGATTAAAAGTGACCACATGGTAAAGGCAAACAAGGAAAAAACCAACTCCTAGCTATGACGTCCAAACTAGACGATTCCTCCATTGTTTTCCATCACACTCACCCCTTCCAGCCTCACCCCCATCACTTCTCTCCCTTCCCAACCTCTTCAGTCTCCCTTTCTCCCTCCTCAGTGGCAGGTTACCTGAATCAATTCTCTCTGGCACCTATTTTAGTCCACCAGCAGCCCCTAGTCCTCCTGCCACTCCACCTGCTCCACTTTGGGACCCCCTTTACCTCCTCCTACCAGGACTAAACTGGCTACGGTACTCCCTTTGCAGGAGGTTGCTTGGTGGACCACTTGGTCAGGGTCCCCTGTTCCATAAGCAAACTCTCATAGGAAAGAGATTGGGGTCCTACATTGCTAACTCCTTCACCTTTATTAAAAACTCCAGTATATTACCCAGTCTTACATCCTCACCTTCCGTGGTGTTTATATGATTCTCACCAACAACCTTCCTGAGCACAGGCTAGTGGAGGCTCAGGCTAGAACACATGCAGATGAAATCCAGACAACTTGCCTCCTGGCCTGTTTCCGTAAGCCTGCCCTTTAAGTTCTACTTCTTCTCCCAGTTTCCCTGACACTAGGGCCAAACTTAAGCGTCTAGAGAGGGAGCCCCTGACTCCCCAGGCCTTAGCGATGGCCTTCAAAGTGTACAATGGGAGAGATGAAAAAGTCTGACAACAAAACTATCTTCTGGCCAGTCATAGCAACTGCCCAGGCTCCCTTGCCTTCCAAAACCCGAGGACCTCTGGATCTATGCCTCAAATATGGTCAGGAGGGTCACTAGGCCAGAGTTTTGCCCAAGCCCTCATAAACCACCTCAACCATGTCCAAAGTGCCATCAAGAGGAACACTGGGTCATTAACTGCTTCCATGTCCCTCCCAGCATGATGATATCAAGCCCAGACTGCCCTCCAGCCAACCTCCTAGGTCTGGCCATGGATGACTGAGGGGGCCTGGGCTCCCTTGGCCTGACCACAGCCATCTCTGACAGGGAGCCTCCGGTAGTCATCACAGTATCAGGGCGATCCATCTCCTTCCTTCTGGGCACCGGGGCTACATACTCAGTCCTGATGGAGTTTTGAGGACCCACCTCTCTTTCTCATTCCCCTATTGTCGGGATAGGGGGACAGCCCTAACAACCTCACCAAACCCCATCACTCAGTTATATTTTTAGCAGAATCCCCCTTACTCACTCCTTCCTAGTGGTACCAACTTGTCTCATCCCCTTGCTGGGAAGGGACCTCTTAGCCAAAGTGGAAGCCTCTATTTCCCTCACTCCCCCAATCCACTTGACTCCAGGCTCACTGGCTGTTATCTTCCTCCTTCTCCTCCAAACCACACAATCCGACACACCATTCATTCCCTTTACCAGCCTCCCAGGTGGATCCCTGAGTATGGGATACCCCAAATCTCTCTATAGTCAAACATCATTCCCCTCTTGTCACCCAATTGTAAAACCCTACCAATTACATCACCCAGGCTCACTACCCACTCTCTCTCCAAATCTCAGGGGACTTAAAGCTCTTATCTCTGGACCTCTTCAGAAAGAACCTTCTGCACCCCACTTCTCCATTTACTACTCCCATACTCGTGGTATAAAATCCAATGGAACCTACTGCTTGGCTCAAGATCCCTGACTTATCTACTCAGCAGTGGTTCCCCTTCACCCTGTAGTACCCAACCCCTATACTCTCCTCAGGGCCCTCTCATTTTTCTGTCCTAGACCTCAAGGATGCTCTCCTTTCTATTCCTCTGGAACCCAAGTCACAAAATATCTTTGCCTTTACTTGGACTGACCTGGAGACTCACCTTTTTACTCACTTGGACCATCCTACCCTCGGGGTTCCAAGACAGCCCATTTTTATTTGGCCAGGCTCTAGCCTCTGACTTACTCCCTCTGTCTCTTCCTAAATCCAAGCTTATACAATACACAGATGATCTTCTCCTTTGTAGTCCATCCTTGCAAATTAGCCAGACAGACACCTCTACCTTATTAAACTTTCTGTCCAGCCAGGGATATAGGGTCCCATCCTCTAAGGTCCAGCTGTCCACTCCTCAGGTTACCTATCTGGGATTAGCTATCACTCCAGCTCACAAGGCCATTACCTAAAAGGAAACATCTAATCCAGCCACTTTCAGTCCCTACCACAAAAGACAAAATTCTATCCTTCCTAGGGATGGCTGACTTTTTATGCTCTCGGATTCCTTCTTTCTCTCTTCTCTCCTGCCCTTTATATGAGGCGGCTCTTGGCCCCTCACACAAGCCCCCTCCTTGTGTCCATTACCAAGCCCTTTCATAAGCTTCAACAGGCCCTCCTCCAGGCCCAAGCCCTACATCTTCTGTACTGAACTCGCCCCTTCTTTCTCTATGTTACAGAAAAGGAGAGATTTTCCAACTGGGGTCTTTCTTCCTTTGTGCCCACTGCATATTTATGAAAATAAATTAGACCATACTATCCAAGGATGGGCACCTTGTCTACACACTCTGGCCACAGCGGAACTTCTCATACGCGAATCAAAGAAGTTGACACTCAGGTCACCAATTCCTGTCTTCTCACCTCACTGTCCCCCTTCTATCTTCAAACACTCAGGTCACCGATTCCTGTCTCTCACCTCACTGTCCCCCTTCTCTTTTCAAACACCAGCCTTTCCCAAGTTCTCTCTAGCATTAATAGAGGACATCACACTTACATGCCCACCTCTTACCATTTCAAATCTCCTCCCCCAACCAATCCCAGAATACTCCCTCCCCATCTCACTCTTCAAGTGATACCCTAAAGAGTCATTCATTACCCAGCCCCTCAAGACTCAGGCGGCCAAGCTTCACCCTACAGAGTAAAAAGCCCAAGATCAGGCCACAAAAATCCCACCAACCCAGGAAAGCTCTGCCCCCCACTCAGATCTCTGACGCTCCTCTCCCAAGCAGAGGTAGCTACCCTCCTGTTTTTCCTAATAAATCTCTTGTGTTGTTTGTTGTGCAATGGACTTTGTGGTATTCCTTGGCTCCCAACTGCCAGGCTACCTTTCCCCTCAGAGCTGGAACACTTTCACCTATCAGACCATGTCTATCACATTTCTGGCTATTCAGATACTTGCCTTACAGCTAGCTGTTCATTCACGCCCATTTTCCTAAAGGTCTATAACCTTTTGAGAGAAAGGAGGGAAGCTTATGTACCTTCAAATCTTAAGATGAGTTCAATAGAATATTTGTCAAGTAAATTTAATAATGATTTGCTAAATTGCCCTTTTTAACAAAAAGTTAAAAGTAGTCAAAACTTAAGAGAAGAGGGGCATGATGGTACACACCTGTCACCCCAGAACTCAGGAGGCTGAGGCAGAAGGATCTCAAGTTCAAGGCCAGCCTGGGCTATATATATTTATATACAGCAAGATCCTTAAAAAGAAAAAGTTTAAAAGAATTTAGTTAGAAGGAAACATCCATATTATATCTAGTCTCATCAGAAAATAAGCAATTCTTACCAGAAAAATTAAGTGACCAACATTTTAAATAACAGTTATGTCAGAAGGCATGCGAGACTTACAAAGTCTGGTACAGAAGTGTTTATGGACTAAGGTGAGTATATGGCGTGCTTCAGTCTTCTGATTTACCTGGAAAAAACACTGAAAAGTTAAAGTGTTTTTTCATTATTTTTTCTTAGCTTAGTGTTTGATTTTTTTTAAGTAACACAACAGCAAAACAAAACATTTTTCTTTCAAGTTATTTTTCAAAATATGTACTACAGAAAAGATCAACTCTCAATGCTATCTTTTAGGTCTACATTTAAGAACGAAATTTTTTTAATTGAAAACAACCCTGTCGTTTTTCTCTTTTGTATAAATGGTGTTAAAAAAAATCTCTTCCAACAAAATTTAACAAAACCTTAACTTGCAACATGTTTTATTTGTTTTTTTATTTTGTTTATTTATTTATTTATTTATTCCTTACCAAGAATGTGTAGTACTTATGGATTATATACAATGTAGAGTCATTCTGTGTGTAAGCTGTGGCAATATGACTTAAGCATGGGATGAAGACCACAGAGCTAGTAAGCCATCCCTGACTAGTCTAGCTGCATGGCTTGCAATCTCCATTATACTGACATTTAAGGGTTCTTTAGTCTGCTTGTTTCTTCCCCTTTTCTGTTCCTTTATATTATCTCAAAGCACAGAAAAACAGCAGATTCTTTCCTGGAATAAACTTGTTTCTCTTTTACAACAACCAGGAGAATAAAATTACACATTATAATTCAAAAAATTTTGTTTTGCTTTCTTTCTTTTTTTTGGTTTTTTGAGATAAGAGTTTCTCTGTGTAACAGCTGTAGCTGTTCTGGAACTCTTTTTGTAGGCCAGGCTGGCCTTGAACTCACAGAGATACACCTGCCTCTGTCTCCCAAGTGCAGAGATTAAAGGTGTGCGCCACCATACCCGGCCTGTTTTGCATTTTTAAGGCTATAAAGCATAGCATGAAATATTAAAATTATACTCAATTTAATAAAAAAGGTTGGTAGTTTAAAAGAGACCTCAAAACTACAAGAGGGCACACTGATTAAGTTTACTGAATATCTATTATGATAATACTAAGATATATTCAAAAGATCAGTTAACAGGAAATACAAATAAGTATAATTCTAAATAACACAATTTGGTTGTTAAATAAAAATAAAACCAGAAATAAAGTATCTTAGAAAAAAATTGTTAAATATAATAAATCACAATAGTCTCACTTTAAGTTTCATTGAAGCCTTGTTTTTAAACAAACAAACAAACAAACTCAAAGCCCACAGCATTTTCAAAGGGGAAAAAAGGTTTAAAAAGGCAATCACTGAGAATTCAAATGAGAAGAAAATATACCAAGATAATACTGCTATGTGCTTTGCTTTACTGCATCCTATAAACACTTGACCCACCCAGTGACATTTCATAATAAGAGGCAACACTCTCAAAACCACACACTTCAAAACTAGCTCACTTCAACAGCTCAGAACTACTAGAGCTGCTCTTATGCACACCATGCTGGTGCCTTACGAGTGGGGGCAGGGGAAGAGGTCCTTCTGGAGCTAGAGTAAACAGAAAATTCAAATAATTAATTAAAATAACTGAAGTTCTATTCCTTAACTGATGTAACATGAGAAATGGATTTGGAATAATGTTTTATCACTTACTGGTTCTTCTTTAACAACTAAGCATAAATCGCCATCACTGCTCCGGGCACCAAATCCATTTAAAGATGAGCCAACCAAAAAAAGTCTGCTTTCTAGAGAAGCAGAAGAAAACAGTAAGAAATTCTGCAGTTTGTAAATAGGAACATATAGACAGGAAAGGCCTGCAAAGTAGGCATACACATACGTGGGAACAGCAGCTGGATCTCTCTCTGAAGCTGTGCTCTACAGAGTTCTTTCTTCTTCAAGTCACTCATTTGCTGCTGACAAGTTTCAAACAACTCTAGTATCTGCTGACTCAACTTGAATACACCACAAAAGAAAACAAGAACAAAATATTTGTTCAGAAATTTATAACTACTGTACTAAGCAGTGTAAATGAATACTGACAGCATTTAAAAAATAAATACATATTATCTTAACACTTTCTGATTCAAAGCTATTGTTATTCACATACAAAGAATGGCTTGAGAAACTATGCATAAAAAAATAAAATATTTAAGTGACAGAAAAGTAGTCAGATAATTCATGAGTATAACTGTAGCTCAGCAAACTAAACCCTTTTATACTGTCTGCTTTTATGTGGACCATGAATAATTTTTATACTTTTAGGAGTCACAATCACAAATAAATAAGAATATGCAACAGAAACCACATGTACATGACATAGTCTAAAATATTTACTGTAGGTCTCTTTCTCTAGTGGTCTTACTGATAAATGCCACATACAGCAGCTTTACAAAGTCCCGTCTTCTCTATTCACACAAACCACCCTCCACTCCATTTTGTGTAACGTTCTCTGACCCCTGACTTCTTCAGATGAGGCTGCCATCTGCCAATCTCCCTTGTTTAGGTTCCTATATGGTTAACATTTCCCTCCACCCCAACTCTTGCTGCTACCACAGGATGATAGATGACAGGGGGATACTCTTATCTGTAGTGAGCTAACTTATCACAATATACTCCACTTCTGAAATTCTTCCACTATGGTTCTCATTGGTGTGCTCTCATAGCCATGTGCTCTAGTCCTGACATTTTAAATTCAGTTTCCTGTTCAACTAACTTTCTTATCACTCCACCTCTAACGTATCTGCTCTAGACCTGGTCAGGAGTCCCTTGAGATCTCCCTTTTCTTCCATCCCACCGGCAACCAAAGAGTCCTAATGCCCTTCCCTATGCAGCCACTATCCCAGAAGGCATCTCCCAAACCATTCTCCTTCATCACGCCTTACAAACTTTATCCCTTGGGCTCTAATGTCGGTGCTACAAAATCCTCGCTGGAAGACAACAAAAACACTACTTTCTCTCTAAAATTAAACCGAAAAGATAAAACTGAAAAGTTTTTGGAAAGTCAACTCCTTCCGATGTTGGTGTGAGGGTTGGCCTAGCTTAGTGTCCTTAGTGTCACTCAGCCTTTACTCCTCTGCCTCTGCTTAGATACTATTCCCATTCTTCACTATTCCATTCCAAAATGTTTACTGCCTTCTTCAAGGCCCCTAAACTTACTTTCTCTTGCAGATAAGCTCATATTAAAATTTTTCTAAAAAAAGCCAAGCGGAGAGGTGTACATCTGCAAATCCCAGCAATCAAGGACGGAGGTAGGAGGATCAGGAGTTCAAGGCCATCCTTAGCTTCATAGGAAGTTCCAGGACAGCCTAGGCTACATGAGATCCTGTCTCAAAAAAGTGAAAGAAGAAAGAGGGAAAAAAAACTAAGAAAATTAAAAATACCAGATACAATTCATCTTGCTAAAGCATATAAATCAACAGTCCTGAAGGAAATCTCACCTCTTTCCTTCTGTTAAGACAAAGTGTCCTCTTGCTATGGCCCTCTACCAATATATTTTTATCCAAGCCTGTTNTGTACTTCAGGCACACAAACACCTTCATCAGTTCTTCAATCTCTTTTGTATTTTCAGCCTCTCCTTAAGCCTCCCCGCAGTCTATGTATGATCAGACAAGTCTCATTCATCATTTAAGATGTTATTTTTTAATTATATTCAGAATATTTAAGAAGGTTCAAGAGTTGTTGACAACTTGACCATGAAACAGATGCAATTTTTTTAAACAGATGCAATTTTTTTTAAACATCTGCATATGCCTGTCCCACAAAAAAAGAAACAGCAACTATAGGAGAATAAAACAGATCAATCCAAACCAAAACCAACACTGGCAACAAATACAACATAATTGACTCAGTAGTCTTCATGACTACTTCATGAACCCCAAATCTGACCAGTGAAGGCCAAACACTAATACCAGAATGGCACAGTACCAAAGCAGTAAGAAGAAAGGGAAAGACCATTAGGACAGCCCTACAATCAGAGACCCAGAAATCAAATGGTCTAGCTACTACCTTTTGTTTCTTCCCCCCCAAACTGACAGTTCCCTCCTGATGTAGAATAGTATACAATTCTAGGAGGAATTTATTTATAAGCAAATATAAGAAGGCCACTAAAAATTCAGGGACCTCAAACATAAATGAAATTCCCTTCTAAAACAAAGAAAAACACCAACAAAAAACTGTCAGGCCCTGAAATCTAAACAAGGCAGGGCTGTGAAAGGCAAAGGAAAGCTCTAGAATGACTCTGACTACTGAGAAATACTTGATAATGTTTGGAAACTATTTTGGTTACCATAACAGGGGTTGAGTATGTAACTAGCATCAAAAGACCAGGGATATAAATAAACATGTTACAACACACAGGTAACTGCCCCTGGGAATAGCTGGTCTTGAAGCATCAAATAATGCAAAAGTAAAAAGTCCTGGTCTAGACAAAAGTAGGAAGAAGTAAAGCAGAAGAGGAGACCTAGAGCCATGAGGACAGCCTGCCTAGCCTTCCCCATCTAAAAGGACCTAGAGCCATGAGGACAGCCTGCTAGCCTTCCCCATCTAAAAGGACAACAGAAAAAGTAGCCATCTCACTCAAACACAAATAACAGGGAAAAAAAAACCTAAAATTTCAAAAAGAATAAATTTCAAAAAGGAATAAAACAAAAAAACAAAACAAAGCAAAAAAGGCTTAGGAATGATACCTGAAAAAGATGTGAAATAATTTCCATAAAGTTTTTGAAAGAAAAGACTGACTAGAGAAACAGTGCTAAGATGAAGCACATTTCCATGGAGACATGAGGACATGTTAACAAATTTTAAAAGGCCTTTTCTCACTTTAACTTGCTGAGAAGATAAAGAACAATTTAAATCACATATGCTAACAGGAGAAATTTATTCTGAAAAAAACTTATGATAGCAGCAAACTGCATGAAATTATTGACAAGTCGATTTTCCAAAAGCTCTGCAGGATTTACAGGTTGAAATTCACAAAAATACTGATATAAGAGACATCTAAATATGTGACAAGGTAAGCCTGGTATGACCATGCCTATAATCCCAGCTCTTGGGAGGTAGAGGCAGGATTAGTATGAGCTTGAAGTCAGTATGGACTACAGAGCAAGACTATCTCAAAACAAAAATAGATATACCATGTTATCAGATCAGAAAACTATTGGTAAACAAATCAATTCTCCCGAAACAGGTATATAGAATCAGGATAATTAAAACAAACAAAATCAGAATCCTTCTAAAAATTAAGAGAATGGGTTTTATTTGGAAAAGTGAAAGATCAAGAACGGTCAGAAGGAGAAGTAGAAAAAGAAGCTACATTAACAGAGAGACAGTTGAATTGCCAAAAAAAAAACCAACAACCCAGAAATATGCACATATTCATGAGGAATACTTAACAACTAGAAGCTGACCCAAAAAGAAGGGAAGTATGCACTAAATTAAGATTGGTCATATGTTGGTACATTATGGTCATATAATGTTGGAATGGTTAAATCAAAGCTGAGAGGTTTAATAACACTATTGTTTACATTTTATGTACACAGTTTGCTATTTGCCATAACAAGAAGAAATAGGCACCCAAGTTTGTAATAAATTCAGTAAAAAATGGTTAATGTAATACTTAAATGTCATGTAAGGGTTAAATTTTATTTTATTCAGCCAGAAGAAGGATTGGCAAACTAGGGCCCAAAGGCCAAATATAGCTTCTAGTCTGTTATGTATGAACAAACTAAATTATTTTCACATTTTATCAAGTGGAGCCAATAACTCAAATGGCTTGAACACCTAGAATATTTGCTATCTGGTCCTTTAGAGAAAACGTTTGCTGTTGTGGAATATTCCTTTACACTGTGTGAAGATATGTCACTGTGATTGGTTTAATAAAAAACTAAATGGCCAATAGCCAGGCAGGATTTTCAGGACAGAGAGAACACTGGGAACAAGAAGGGCAGAGAGGCCAGACAGCCACAGAATGAGTCGGACACACAGAATGGGAGCGAGGTAAAAGCCATGTGGTAGAACGTAGATTAATAAAAATAAGGGTTAATTTAAGTTATAAGAGCTAGTGGGACAAGTCTAAGCTATNGGCCGAGCTTTCATAATTAATAAGAAGTCTCCGTGTCGTGATTTGAGAGGGACAAAGAAAGACTCACAACAGTTTGTCAATTGAAGCAGAACAACATAATCCCAGATATCACAGTAGGTACTCAGTACCTGTTGTATCACAAAATATGGAAATTGTAGCAATACTTAAATGAAACCCATTAAGTCACATGTGGGCCAAAATGTAATCCAAACATTTGGGAAGTTGAGGCTGGAGGACTGTGAATATGAGGCCAACCTAAACCACAAAGCAAAACCCTATCTATCCATCTTCCTTATATACTATATCACATATCATTTCCACTACCATTTGTCACAACTTAATGTGGCAGTACCTCTTATCCAGATACATTAACTACCTTTAAGATGACCGTCTGCCTTCAAGGCCATCTCGTTCCAAACGAAACAACTCTGTTCTGCAAAAACCTATCCTCCTCCCCAAAATACAAGTCATTATGTTATTTCATCTATTCANAAAGTTTCAATGCCATTGGACTATGCATTCAAGGGCCCAAATCACTGCCTANTTATCTCACATCAGATAACAGTATCACTATACACTCTACAGGGGGTAACATGTAATTGCTTATCACATTTCTGGCTGTAATAGACACTCAGTAAAATTGTTAGTTATTACCATCACAGATCACGTGATGTTACAGCCAGGTCTTACAATGTGGTCTCTCTATCCTAGACTTTAGCACATTAAATTCTTCCTCTTTGTATTTTTAGAGACAGGTGTCAAATCTTGGTTTTACCACTTACGACTTTGAGCAAATCATTTAACTTTCTGAATGTCAAATAAAATTCAGGACCATAGCTCTATGCCACTAGGTTGTTGAAAGAATGAATAATATAACATGAATAGAATGTCTAAAGAGCAAAGATATCAATGAACATCNATTTTCTTGAAAAGAGAGCACTTAAGCTAGGCTTGGTAGCATACACTGTAATCTGAGCTTTCAGAAAGTGGAACCAAGAAGATCATGAGTTCAAAGTCAGCCTGAGCTACACAGTGAGATCCTGTCTCCAGAAATAAAGCATTCACTTAAAAGAACAAACAGAAGCACTTTCCTTCTTTCTCTTACAATAAGGCAGAAATAAAGTATCATTCCAAGAAATTGGTTCAACTACAAAATCTATCTTTACTTTTCTGGGGGAAATGCCTTAATTCCAAAGATAGTACATTTAGGAGAAATTTTTCTATATGATTAAGCAAACAAAGATATGGAATCACATCTTACCANATGTTTATTACTAATATCAATTATACGTTATTAGATTTACAGAT
Source organism: Neotoma lepida (assembly GCA_001675575.1). Taxonomy (NCBI): domain Eukaryota; kingdom Metazoa; phylum Chordata; class Mammalia; order Rodentia; family Cricetidae; genus Neotoma; species Neotoma lepida. Next base: position 141,885 of record LZPO01035046.1, on the reverse strand, counting down.
TAAACATATGCCTAAGCTATATGTAAAAGTAAGTTCTTTGGTTAGCTCTAGCAACTANAAACATAAATATATACAAAAATGTATTTCAATATCTATGAGTAATAAACCCATTTTAAATGTCCTACTAGCACGCATACATTAAAAACCCATATATAGGAACTACTTATATATCCATTCAGAGACTTCACCTCATTGGCTTTATACCATAGGCCTTCACATTACAATACAGAAGTTTAACTTAGAAAGCAAAGAAGGAACAGAGGAATGAAGAAGAAAGAGTGCCAAAATATCCCATGTTGTCATTTTAATTTTGCTTTGCTTTCTCCTCTTTCCCAACAGTTTTTGTCTAATTGTTCCTACTTCGTGGTACGAAAAATGTTGGCACAGAAGAAATAAAATCTTTTTAATAAATAATTCTGAGACAAATGAACCAACAGTAGGAGAATATAGCTGGAGCTTACTTCCCACCATATACATAAATTAATTAAAAATGGATCAAAGTCCTAAATGTAAGAACTAAAAGTAAAAATTCTAGAATACATTCTAGTACTCCAGAGGTAAATGTGAGTTCAAGGACAGCTTGGTCTACATATCAAGTTTCAGGCTAGCCAGAGCTACATAATGAGTCCCTGTCTCTAAATAAATAAATAGACAAATCTTATAACACATCGGCATCGATACTCAAGACACTGCATTAAGAGGTGGTTTTTGAGATTCAACACTAATAGCACAAGCAACCAAAGAAAAACTAATAAATTGGAATACATAAAAATGAAAAGTTTTTGTGCTTTAGAGGACATCAACAAGAAATCTAAAAATATAAATCACAGAAACATTTGCAATCATCTACCTATAAGGGCTAATACTCAGAATATACAAAAATAACTCTTACAATTCAGCAGTCAGAAGACAAATAACCTACTAAAATCTGGACAAAGAATCTGAATGGACATCTCTCCAAGGAACATAAAATGTCCAACAAGCAAATAACATTAGGGAATGGAAACTGAAACCATTCTCATACCAGAATGGCTCCAATAAAAAGAAGCAAGATTAGGATAAACCTCAACAGTAGTTCAGTGCTTACCTAGCATGTTGAAAGCCCTGGGTTCCTCTCTAATACAGCAAGGAATTAAAAAGACAGAATCTCAAATACATATCACAAGTGTTGACAGGGATGTAAAGAAAGTGGAACATCTGTATACATATAAAATCCACTTCCCAGAACATTTTGGCAGTTCCTAAAAGGTTAAACATAGTTTACCATATTACTCAACAATTTCACTCCTGTGTATGTATCAAGAGAGTGAAAACATATCCTTGCAAAATTTTGTACACAGACATTTACAGCACCATTATTCATAACAGCCAGAGTTAGAAACCTAAAAGTCCATCAGACTGACATGGTATATATCTACACAACAAAATACTATTCTACTGAAAAGAAATGCAGTTCCAACACTCAGTGAGCTGAGGCAGGAGGACAGTGTGTTCAAGGCCCACCTAAACTACATGGCAAGTAGTCTCAAAAACAAAAACAAACAAACATGGACAAACCCTAAAAACACTATGCTAGAAACTAGGCACAAATGGCCATAGATCAAAGGATTCTACTTACAGGAAGTGGGAAGGAAAAGGAACACTGGTGAGGTACAAACTTTTTTGAGTATGCTTTGGAAATAGATAACTGCACAACTTTGTGAACTTAGTAAAATCTCCTGATTTGTACATTTGAAAGGGGTAAGTTTCAATCTAAGGCCGGCTTGAACTACACAGCAAGACTATGCAGAAAGGGAGGGAGTAACGGAGGGAGGGAAAAGTTGACAGTATCACTCAAAGAACAAAAGGATGATAGATATTATATACCCTTCCCAATTACCTCCAACTTCTTAACTTTCCACTAAGTACAGCTGTGGAGAGCGACAGTCTTTTCTACTAAATATTAAAGAACTCTTTGTCCCCGGTGCTAACATCATTTTCCAAAGAGGAGCAAATATTCTGATTTAAATAAAGAATTTTTACTGATCTTTTTGATAAATCTTTCTTGATCACACTGTTTAATTTTATATCTCCTCAGAAAAATTCCAAAGACAATGCTTTTTAACACTTTATTATAATTACCATATGAATATCCACATTTTCCTACAGTAAAAACAAGTTGCACTAGGTGTAGTGGTGCACACTCTTAATCTGAGCACTCGGAGGCAGATGCAGCCAGATCTCTGTGAGTTCTGGGCCAGCCTGGTCTACAGAGTTCCAGGATAGCCAGAGATATATAAAAAGAACCTGTCTCAAAAAACAACAATAACAACAACAACAAAAAAACCACCACCACCACCACCACCAATAATTAATTATTTTGAGAAAGAACAAGTTGTAAGAGAATAAAAACAACTAAGAATCAAATTTTTAGGCTATAATCCCAACTCTGTAAATCAGAAAAAAAAATCTGATCCTGACAGATGTACTTATGACAGAAAAAAAAAAGTGATATTTAGAAAGAAAATAAAACTTTAAACATTCAAAAAAAAGGACATATTCTAAGTGTAGAAAATTAGGTTTTCCTGATCCTTTTAATACATTCTTTATAGGAAACTTCCAAAAGGCAGAATGAACATCTGCACTATAATTACCTTATCTTTGGCCTCAGGCAGTGTGATTTCTCTAGGTTCTAACAGTGGAATTTCTCGAAGAGGTGGAACACATCTCACTATGTCTGGCACATAGTGCGTGTGAAACAGTGGTGGCATGGAGTATCTTCGGTCACCTGATAAAGGCACTATCTGGTTAATTAGAGTTGGCTCTGGGTGGGGTGAATGGAAACGCTGCCGTTTACCATCAAGAGGAAAGGTTTTTTCATCGCTTATTCTCCTGAAAACAAGCAAATATACCTTAGTGACTAGAGACACAGCCTTCTGACAACAGCAGCACACAAATATAGAAAAGGATAATAACAGCACTGTGACTTTTGGGTAGGGTTATATTATTAACTCCCTAGTGGACTTTTAATATTCATTTTCAGCACAAGAAATGCCTTCTAATGCCTTACAAAAACAAAGATAATTAATGGTATGCTTTTGAACTACTAAAATGAGTCATCACCACATTGAAAACAACACAGAAAAGTGCCTACATATAGGATTATACAAGCACTAAGAATAGAGATAAATCTAACAAAAGGGTAAGTAAACTAAGTGATACACACACACACACACACACACACACACACATTTTTTTTAAAGGTTCTGGCTCATCAGTGGGGAAAACTAAACTGACATTTTTATAAAAGCTATAAAGAGTATTAGACATTTCAGATAATATGCATTAACATAAATGTCTTTGAATGATTAAAGTATTCTGGTTAAATGGGATAATGTCTTTATTTTTATAAAGAAAAGGCTGAGGTGTTCTGGGATAAAGTAAATAAATAATGTTAATAATTTTCTTTAATATAATTCAGGGGAGAAAGTATGGAGTGAGAAGAGAGACAAAAACAAACATAGCTAAACTTTACAACTAATGAATCAAGGGGAAAAGTACACATTATACTATCTTTTACATTTTTCAGAAATTTTGAAAATTTTCAAAATAACAAGAAAATAATTAGGTCAGCACAGTCTGCCAAGCACCTGGGAAGCCCCGGGTCTAGACTCCAGTACTAGGAAAGGGAAGAGACCAGTAATTTGACAGGGAAAATGGTATTTATTTCATTGATAAACTAAGCTGTTCACATAAAATACTTTATGTCATAGAAAATGGTCCAATTACTTTCAAGCTCTAAAATCCTATGGGCCAATGCCCTCTAAAGGTTTTTATTATTACACTGCTCCTCGGAGATTATCCTAACTCGTCTCTCTTCGCAGATCCACAAAATAAGTGGAACTCCTACTCGTAAGCAAACATATACAGGGCTAGACACATAAAAGTACATTTGCTTTTTTTAAATCTGAAAGTAATTACGGCCTATACTGAGTATCTTCAATTAAAAATACCAATTTTAATTTTTAACAACATCTGTTACTATGAACTAATGGAACTCATCTTTGCCCATGAGTTACCAATTGGCTACTACGGCAATTTCAAAAAACTACACAAATAAAACTAACAAAGTCAATATTCTTAGAATCATTACATAACCTTTGCAATGATAATCCAGAAAAACTTGTAATGTTTATCATGAGCCTCATTCTAGAAGCAGAAAGTTAGATTTCAAATAGTAGCTGTACCACCTATGCCTGAGTAACTCTAACTTCTGTATCCTACAGCATTTGTATAAACAGAAGACAATGAGCCTAACTGACGTCATTTTAAAGTTTTTACAACACTACATTTTAAATTACTATTATTTTTAACTAAACATAGAAATTAGAAAATGACTAGATAGGTTTTAAAAGGTATATTGTCATACAAATACTATCAAATGTTATTTTAGCAAATACCTGTGAAATTCTATTATAATTATTTTGTAATAGATTTATTTTTTTTTAAATTGACCAGTTTCTGAAATGACTATAGAAAGCCTTCTATCAGCCAGGTGTGGTGGCGCATGCCTTTAATTCCATCACTTTGAAGGCAGAGGTAGGTTGTGGAGATATTTTGTTTGTGCTCTAACAAATAAAGCTTGCCTGGAGATCAGAATGCAGAGGTAGCCACTAGAGGCCCAGCATTTGGGAGGAGGAAACAGGAAGTGATATGTCTAGGTGAAGAGAGGAATAAGGCAGGATGGAGAAAGAAGCGAGGCCCTTTCAATCTGAGGATTCCGTGGAGGTAAGAAGTCTCTCTAGTGACTGCTCCTTTACTTCTCTGATCTTTCAGCATTTACCCTGATATCTAGCTCCAGGTTTTTATTATTAAGACCAATTAGAATTTCTGCTACAGCAGGTGGATCTCTGTGAGTTCCAGTCCAGCCTAGTCTATAGGGGTAGTTCCAGGACAGCTAAGGCTACTCAAAGAAACCCTGACTCAACAAACAAACAAACAAACAAAAAGTATCTTATGAGCTAAAACTTTTCAAAAGATAATTAAGTGTAACTGGGTTCCTAAGGGATGGACCCTAATCTATTATAATGGGTATCCTGTAGAGATCAGATCACTACAAGGGCAAAGGGAAGAATAGAGAGAGTACAAGAACAGGTATCTACATGCCAAAGAAGGGCTTCAAAGAATGCCAGCCTTGCTGAGTATGATCTGAATTTTTAGCCTCGTTATGGCAACAAGTATCAGTTTACAGTACTTTGCTATTGCAACCCCAGTAAATTCATAAAGAAGGCATCTGATGTGGCTGAAATTCTCAAAACACATATTTCTGAAGAAACAATGGCTTTATTCCATCTAAAACCTACAGTGGCAGGAATAAAACAATACAAGGTTCATTAAACTGTTTGAACTCAAAGAAGTTTTAAAATTCTGTGACTGATCTAATTGCATAGGTATCTAAAAACAAAATGTAGGGCCACACTGTCCATATAATTTTATACAACTGCTACATAGTTCTCTAAAAACAAAATGTAGGGCCACACTGTCCATATAATTTTATACAACTGCTATATAGTTCTCAGGACTATAACATTTCTTTTAAAAACAGCTGAGAAATACTTACTTCCTTCCTCGAAATAACGGGGATGTCGAGGTCTGTATTGGACTGACAGTTCCATATGTCAGGGGCTGTAAGGTCACAGCTCTAGACAAGCTACCAAAAACACAGAATAATAACATACATATTTTTCTTTAGAACCAAAAATTCCACACAAACTAAATACTTAACTAGTCAAAAGAAAACAAGGTTTAATAATATTTTCTCTGCTTTCAAATACTGAATACAAAAACATTATACCAAAGAGAAAACAGAACATAATGACATGGTCCAATATAACACCATACTTACTCTACATTTTGAAAGTTGTATTGTGCATCAATAAGTTGCTGGTGTGAATAAAGGGTTGGTGAGAGAGCAAAGAAGTTATTATGCTGCTGGTGGTTTGGAGTGAAGGGTGGACGACCCAAAATTGAGTTTGGGAACATGCTCTTGTTCACTGAAGGTGAACATGTATTCTTCTACCTATAATTTAAAAAGATAATACTAAATTATTATAGCTTAAAGACATGGAACTCTTTGATAAGTATTACCTACTACTTAAAACAATCAGCTATCAAATTAGTCATTTCATTTGCAAAGCTATTTCTGAAAGTTTAAATAGGTCTTAAATTCTACTATGGGCAACAAATCACTAATAGTTCATTTAAAATCTAAACCACATTCAAACGCTTTCAATAGTATGCATGTTTCAAATTTTCTTTTTTTTTAAATATATATTTATCTTTTATTTTTATGTGTATGTATGTAGTTGTGTGAGCTTATGTGCCTCACATGAACTCAGGATCCTGCAGAAGAAGGCGATTGGATACCCTGGAACTGGAGATACAGTTGTGAGCTACCATGTGGGAGCTGGGAATTGAACGTGGTTCCTCTGGAAGAGCAGCCAATGCTCTTAACCAATAAGCTATCTCTCCAGCTCGTTTCAAATTTTCTGATAAAATGCTCTAATAAGTTTACCTTAATAGCAACACAATTTTCACTACCATTATTCTAACAACTCCAGAAATCACTGCTCAGATCCTTACATTTATTCCCAACCTAACTCATAAAAAGGTACATGCTATTATGTAAGTATATGGTACTTTACATCATCTGAAGAAATAAGGAATGTATGTCACCTACCAATTCATAAAATTCCAAGTTTCTTCTCAACAGCTATACATAAAAGACTTGCAATAAAACAGTTTTGTTCCATAGAGGAAGGAAAACTGTAGAGGACAATTAGAACATGCCACTAACCTAGTAAGACACGAGATGCTCCTTTTTAAGTNTTTTTTCAATGACTAATCCAGCAAAGCTACAGTCTTCAAAAGGGTGGGTGAGGCAGCATACAAAAGCCAAGAAAACAAATTAAGAATGATACTCCCTGGTCTCCTCCTTAAAACAGGTAGAAAACTCTTAACTGAGCAACAGTGTACACCATAACAACAAGCAAAATGATGTAACACAGTAAAAGGGTCTACCACCAAGTCAATAGAATTATGTGCTCAGCCTACCTACAAGAAATGCTAACAGCTGCCAGGCACTACTCTTACATAAGAAGCTTTCATATAGATTTCTAGTAGTTCGAACTTAAAATAAGGCATCCACAGATCACCAAAGAGGGAGAGAAAAAATGGGGAAATAAGCAGAAACTGTATCAAATAAACA
>LZPO01035046.1:76122-87098 GCA_001675575.1 Neotoma lepida | reverse complement strand
CGGGCTTTTGGCTTCTCGGGAGCTCGATAGCTTCCCCAGAGAAATTCCCAACATCTGAGGCTCTCACGTTTCCATGCTGAGGAAATGACTTGTAACCTGGGCACTTGGTGATTTATTGGAAGATGAGATACTGCAGAGCAAAGTTTCCTGAGGCTTAGATTGTAAGAAATGGAACTTCAAAGGCACGAGATCTGTCGAGAAAATTCGAGAAAATCAAACTTGTTGCCCTGCAAGTCTGCCTGCTTGTTAGGGCTGAGAGTGCAGGGTCTGCTTTGGAAAAATCCAACCTAGGTGATGAGCGAAGGAAGCTCCCTTTAGGGTGGGTGTTCAAATCACAGCTGGCATGGCAAGTGNCCCCACTAAAAGGCCCCCCTTCTACACAGCTGAGACGGATCCCAGGGAGAAGTCATTTCTTTGATTCTATTTGAAGAAAAGGATATTGATCTATTTGCCAAANNTCTCGGGAGCCTTCTGAATATCAGAACTGATATTTAAACAAGCCNCNCNTTGGAGACAAAGCAGATGCTGTAAATCATGAGAACCACTTGCCTTTCCCCCTCCTCTCCAAACAAACAGGCAGTAAAGAAAATTAGTGTTGAAGAACAGAGCTGGTGGGTAGGTGGTTTACAGCTGTGGCTGATGGTCTGACAACATTTTATGAGAGAATTTTGCTGACTGACAAAAAGCAGTAAGTTACTAAATGCTGAGACTGTGTTATGAGTACTTAAGGACCAAAGTATTGTTTCTGGAAACAAGAGCAGTGTTTCAAATCTACAATCTTATACTGTTCACCTCTCTTGGGGATAAATGGTTCTTCATTTCATAAAGAAGTCTCCTTGATAACATACAAAAAGTATTTAGATCCCTGCCAAGACATCTTCCTTCCTTCAACAAACTCTCAGCATCCTGAATTGATTGCATACTTTAAGTCTTGGTGTCATTTCAATGTATATATTATCCCGATGATACAGTATCTCTGCTTAATGAATGTTAAGCTTGCACTTCNGAAATGAGAAAGTGAATCACCCAATTGGTTTAAGAAAATAATTTCTAGCTTTTAATTGGAAGAGAACAGGGAAGGAAGAAAGGACAGAGAGAGGAAGAGGGGGACGGAGAGAAGTGCAGGAGAGTGAGAATATATGAGAGTTCCCCTGGAACCTAAGTCTTAAAAGAATTCTTCATTCTCCACTATAGTTTCAGGAATAAAATAGCCATGGCCGTTATAAGGAAGTTTTACAAATTTGCACTCCGAAAAGGACCACCGCCAGAGCTTTTCTGGCTAACTGCATGTAACTGGTTCAATGGATGAACTTGAGAAAAAGCAAGTTCACTCTAGCTTCGGTGCTTGCAAACCCCCAAGGCATCCTCCTGTGCTCCTGTACACCTTCTCAGGAAAAGCCTCTAGCCTTGCCGCCTCTGGTCAGACATCTTCCAGCACAATGCCGTCGAGAATCAAAAGTTTACCCTCTTGTTTGATTCAGAGCTGCTCCCCAAACCTCTGCTCCCCTTCCTCCCACTCTCAGAACTGAATCAAGCTTGTAAGCCTAAACATGGGAAATGTCGGGGTGGGGGTTAGCACAAGGGGATGCTCCTCTTTCCAGCACCTCTGCCTTTTAAATTTTTAACTGCTATTTACAGCTCTCCTGTAGTCCAATAGGGCTGTGTGTGTGTGTGTGTGTGTGTGTGTGTGTGTGTGTGCCATTCAAACGAGAACAAATAACATTTTTAAAGTTTCTGTTATGCATCTTAAGAACTATAAAATAATATTATCAGTATCTTAAAAGTTTCTTTTATGCCTCTACTTGATGCCCTTTCCTTCCTTTCTGGGTAACTAATACAGTGAAACTTTCTTAATCATTCTTTATTTCCAATTGCTTTATTATATATGTGTACTCCTATGTAACTGTTACCTAGTTCTTCCTGTTTTTGCACTTTATGTGAGAGGGATTATGTGAAACTTGTTCATTGTGTTAGTTTTTCAACCACTGATACACTTAACCTTCCTATTCCATAGTATTCAGCACTGTGAGTAGACCATGCTTAGCTACCCACCCTACTGCTGGTGAATATTTAAACTGTGGTCAGTTGTCTCTTTATGAACAATACTGCTATAAACATTTCTGTGCATGGCTCTTGGTGTGTGTATGGACAAGTTCTAGAGTCTAAACCTAGAAATGGGGAGTTTTAGTTCTCATCAAAACAGTTTTTCAGTTAGACAGAAGGAATAAGTATGGGAGCCGTTGTACATTATGGTAACTACAGTTAGTAATAGTGTATATTTGAAAATTAGTGAGATTTTAAAAATGTTCCAGCCACCAAAAGTATTAGTGTATGAGACAATGCATATGCCACATCACTTGATCCATCCTTTCTACAGTGAGTCAAAGCAGGTTGTACAACACCGACATATACAGTGTTTGCTTGTCTACTGCAGATAAATACATAGGAATAGCTAGGGAAAGCAACTTCAGAAGCAAAGCAATGCAAACTACAGTGTTCCCAGACCACGCATTTGATGGTCACAATGATGATTTCCTTGCTGAATTCTGATTCAATAAAAAGAGTACATGCTATCATGCTGTTTTGACTCTAGAACATTACTCAGTATCTATTATTCCAGGAGGACATTCAAGAAACTTCACCCAAGTTTCCTGATTTCTACATGTGATGCAAAGGCTGGAAGGGATGCCGTATTTATCAAAGATGGAGACATTTGACGAAGGATGCTACTGAAAAGGAACTGAATGGTGTGCTAGACAAGAGAAAGATGCTGGACTTCAAGGGTACCTCTGCGCACGCTCTCGCTCTCTCTGTCTCTCTCTGTCTCTCTCTGTCTCTNTCTCTGTGAGTCTCAATCCTGTAAAGCTGACAGTGTCAGCAGATCTACATGTGACAGGTGTAGACTCGAGTCTGGAGGGCACCTTTTTTGATTTCCAGGTTCTTGTATCTGGGAACAAGGCATTGGACCAGGGATACATAGATAGCAGTAGTAATAATGACAGTTTATTAAAGAAAAAAAGGCACCCTAAAGAATGGAAATGAGCCAGAGAGGTAAAAAAGGTTAGAAGTTCAGAATAGCCCCACATCACCAGTTGTGACCACTTATGGGCCATTTACACAGTGCCTACCTTTTTTTGCTCTGGCTTTTGTAGGCAGTCCTGGTGGGGAGTGTTTCCAGTTGTCTTGTCATTGGTTCCTTTCAGATGGTGATTTAGATGCTTCTCTCTGCCTCACTTTTCTGCCTATGAAAATGTCCCTACCCATCACAACTTGTTTCTCAGAAAGTGAAGTCAAATTCATTTTCTCAGAGGTCCATGCTAGCTGAAGTAAAATGCTCTGATATAATACCCAGTGCACACTTAACATCAGTCAGTAATTCAGCAGAATTGCCACCACCCTGAACCTCAGTCTGTAGTTTCTGGGTCCAGCAGAATTGCCACTGCTCTGAACCTCAGTCAGTAGTTCCTGAACCCAACATCAATCAGCAGTTCCTGGGCCCAGCAGAATGGTCATTGCTCTGAGCTTTGCTGCCAGTCATGTGAGCTGTTAGTGGGACTTACCCTCTTATTGAAGCAGAAGGAATGGACAGATAATTCTAACAGTAAACTCAGAGTGACTTCCAATCTGTGGAGAAAATCAAGGTAAAGCTATTTCTGACAGCCACCTGCCTCTTATACAGATTCCACTTCCTCTGTGGCTTTTGGCATTTCCAAAGCCAACTTGAGACTAGTTGGTACAGAGTTGGGCATCTTTAAAAGTGTGATGTCAGAGTTTCAAAATCCAAACTGGGCTGTGGTGGCGCACACCTTTAATCCCAGCACTCAGGAGGCAGAGGAAGGAGGATCTCTGTGAGTTTGAGGCCAGCCTGGTCTACAGAGCAAGTCCCAGGACAGCCAAGGCTACACAGAAAAACCCTGTCTGGAAAAACAAAAAACAAAAAACAAAAACAAAAACAAAAAAACCCACCAAAATCCCAAGCTTAGAGAATGTTGAGACAGAGGTTGTTGAGGGAGGAGAGTGGAAAGTCTATTTTAACACCAAGGAAACCCTTCTTTCTTGGCTTAAAAAAAATCCATGAATAGCACTTGCCAGAATCAATGTTAATAGCACTTGGTTGTGAGTCTAGGCCCACAGTGCTGTTTTGGAAAAGCTGACCATATATCTAACAGCTTTCCCTTCACCTGGGTGCATAGGGATGATTTCCATAGTTTACCGGACAATGAGGACACTGTTTCAGGTAGGAAAGAGGAGGATGGGAATCTCATTAAGCTTGTGTGTGTGTGTGTGTGTGTGTGTGTGTGTGTGTGTGTGTGTGTGTTGGTTGGGACTGAGCCCAGAGCCCCTATGCTCTAACACCAAGCTGCATGCCCAACCTCTGCTCCATCCCTCTTTATGGATGGATGTGATACTAGACAAATGGGTCTCTCTCTGAGTCCAGTTTTCGTGTCCAGATATATGAAGTGTGGGTTTGATGACCTCTGATTCAGTGATTTCAGCACAGTCCGGGAAATAACAGTTTTGCATGCCCCCTCGTGGTGTCCTCTGGCATTGCAACTAGAGAAACAAGCGTTAAAATGGTGGTTACTGACCAAAAATTTTCTCTGAGCTAGAAATACATTTAGCCACTAAAATATGAAAAACAATATGAAAATCCAAGATATTTTGAAGTTATGTTTTTGAAAACACATTTAAACTAAAAGTTTTTGTCTCACAAAGCGTGTTTTAAATACTTATGTCTTTTAGAAACACAGTTGCAATTATTGCATTCACTTTTTCTGTAAACACTTTTTGTGTGGTACTTGGGATCAATCTGGCATTTTGTATCATGTGGTACAGGGCTTGCATATTCTAGGCAGGAGCTCTGCCACTGAGATACACCCTCTACCCTCTTTTTCTAATGTAAATTTACATTACATTTAATGTTAAATGATACATAAAAGGTGGTACACCATACAAGGTGATGTTTCGATACATGTCCATAGTGTGAAATTCTAAGTCGGGTTAAACATGTCTCCTCAAATGTTTATAATTTTATAGTAAAATTTTCAAAAATACATTCTTATAGCTTTTTTAAATATGCAGCAATATTTCCATTCTACAATTACCTGACTGCCATAGCACACCAGAGCATCTTACTCCAACTGTAACTCAGTTGGTACTGGTCAACNTTTCTCCATCCTCCCCTCCACCTACCCTCCCATTTCTGCCGACCACCACTCTACTCTTCGTGTGATGGGGGGGCGGGCACATGTAGATGCCCAAGGTCAACATAGATAAATTTCTCCAGATGCTCTCCATCTTTGGTTTTTTGACACAGGGTTTCACATTAAGCCGGCAATCTTGCTGATTTGGTTAAGCTGGCTAGCCAATCAGCTTCGGGGACCCACCGGTCTCCACCCACCCAGGGCTCAGATTACCGAGCATGCTGCCACTTCCACTTCTTACTGCTTCGACGTGGGTTCTGGTCTCACACCTGCAAGTCTGGCACTTTACAGACCGAGCTATTTCTTGAGCCTGTGATGAATTTTTCATATTCCACATATAGGTGAGACCATGTGGTATTTGTCTTTATGTACCTGNCTTGTTTCCCTTCATATACCAATCTCCAATCTCATCCACACTGCCACAAATGACAGAATTTGATCATTTCTTCAAAGAAGATGATGGGGTACGTGTACCACATTTTCTATAGCCATTCATCACTTGNTGAACACCTTGGTTCTTTCCGCTTCACGGTCATGTGTTTGAGTAACACGGTGTGTGTTGAGTAAACAGACATATCTTCAGTGTATTGAGGTCACTTCCCTCAGATACATGCCAGGCAATAGAATTGCTAGAACTTTTGGTACTTCTTTTTATTTATTTCTATTTTATATGTATTCAGAAATTGCCTGCATATGTGTAGATGTACCATGTGTGTACCTGGTGCTTCTGGAGGCCAGAAGAAGGTGTTGGATCCCTGTAACTAGAGTTATGTATGATAGTGAGCTGCCATGTGGGTGCTGGCAACCAAACCCAGGTCCTCTGGAAGAGCAGTAAGTGCCTTTACCTGCTCCTCGTGTGGTATTTCTATTTGTAACTTTCTGAGGAGTTTTACAGTTTTCCACCATGGCCNTCTTAATGTACGGCCTTACCAGCCACACTGCGGTTTTTTTCCTTCTCATCCCTNCAGGAACTTGTTACCTTTTATCTTTTGATCACAGCTGTTCTTACTAGAGGTGATATCTCATTATGGTTGAAACTGGTGTCTCCCCAGTTACTACTGATGTTGAGTTCTTTTTCATACACAGTTCATCAAATNTATGTCATCTGCCGAGAAATATCTACTACATCTATTGTCTGTTTTTTAATTGGGTTGTTTTGTGGGGTTCACTTTTTATTTTTGCTCTTAAGTTTTTTTGTATTCCCTTCATACTCTGAACACCAACCCAACCAGAATATAAAATATAGTTTCAGGTACCTCTGTTCACTCTGTTGTCAGTTGTCTCTGATTATTTCTTCTGTTGTGAGATTTTGGTTAGTCTACTTCATTTTCTATTTTTGCTTTTGTTTCCTGTGCTTTGGGAGTCTTGAATGAAAAAAAAGTCCTTGCCTGCTCCAATATTCTGAAGTGTTTCTGTTTTGTTTTCTTCTGGTAGTTTCATGGTTTCAGGTCTTAATTTTGAACTGATGATCATCTTGAGTTTACCTTTGCACCTCACGTGAAACAGGAGACCTGCTTTCACTCTCCTGCAGGTCCATGTCCCTTTCTCCAGCATCATTTATTCAAAGGCACTTTACATTTTTTTCTTTAAGGTAGACTGTCACCGTGTGGCCTCCACTAGCCTCAGGTTCACAGTGCTTCTTCCTCTGCTTCCCGAGTCCTAAGATTACAGGTATGGGCCACTTATTTTCAGTNCATACAAGGGAAATATTCAGGACACCTAACTCTAAGATCTTAAAAGAACGATACATCTTCTTTATTCTAAGTTAATTCAACTATAATTATTCAGGTGGAGAAAAGGCTAGAGCATTCCCCAAGGAGTAAACAAGATGCCTCAAGTACTGCCCAGCTCATGGCAGCCTTTCAATATGAGTTAAATGAATGTGGATCTGAATTTGAAAAAATGTCAGTGATGCTTTTTGTGGTGATATTTNATCTATGTCCCCCAATAAAATTTATCTGAGGGTCAGAGGAAGAAGGTCAGCCACTGATAGTAAAAACAAAAGTCATGCAATGTTAGCACATGCCCTTAATCCGTCTGGTTCTCTGTGAATTCAAGGTCACACTAGGAATCAGAGCCGGTTGGTTGTGGCACACGCCTTTAATCCCAGCATCAACCATAGAGGTCTGGAGGTCTGTACAGACAAATAGGAAGTGACAGAGCTGGGCAGGTAGAGGAAGTGATGTAGCTGGGCTGAGAGAGNCAATTAGAGAATACAGAATAGGCATAAAAAGCCTGTTTANACAGGAAGTCACTCTCTTTTCGCTTCACTCTCTTTGGAAGCAGCAGCATTGGTGAGGTGGGGTAGCTGGCAGCTTGTTTCTAATTCCTCTGATCTCTGTCAAATTTTTCACCCCTATTTTTTGCTCCATGTTTTTATTAATAAGACCATTTAGAAATTCGTCTTACAAGCTTTTTAAGTTGAAATCTGGCTTTTCTGGTGGGCTCNAGGAAAAGAGAATATTTAGCTTGTAAAAAGCCATTGGAAATAGGCTGAGCCACTTTAAGGTTGAATNTCTCTGTTTGCAATGAGGGAGTANAAAATCTCACATCTGTTGAAATGCCCAGGCTAGAGTAAAGATTAGGGAGTTGGGTGTGCTGGAGCACACTGTGTTCCTTAAAAGACTCATGTCACATAAAGGAACAGATCAGCATCACTAGACGCTGGCCACGGGGGCTACAAAATACGTTACAGATGTTCTGTGGCTCAGAACGGAGTTCTAGCCCAATAAACCCACTGCAGGTTAAAATGCATTCATCTCAGTTTTTCTCTTATTTTTAGCTTGATGTATAAAGACACAAGATGTACCTATCAATGGGACGCCATGCTGTCTCCATACATACAGTTCAATGTATTACAATGAATTACATTCTGTAGCATTTAAACTGGGCTGAATAGATCTCTCACTGCTTGCAGTGCCTGGGATGAAGTCTAGGACCACATGTAAGTGAATGCTCCATCACTGGCTACCGTCTCAGCCCATAAAAATACACTTAATGTGCTGAGGCTACTCAGGGATGTAGCTTAGCAACATGGTGGTGCACTAAGGAAGATTGGTTGTTTCCCCTGGGAATGGCAACTGCTGCCCTATACCAAGAGAAAATACTGAACTACAGATCAATCCAGGAAAAGGTCAAAATTCAAAGTACAGTTTTCCTTGATCTATATTGTCTCATCATCATAAAGTGGGACACTGTAAGTCAAATGTCATAAACCACTGTACAGAAATTGGATGACTGTCTGCCATTTTTTAAAATAAAATAAATTTTTAAAATAAAAATTCCCCAAAGGAAAAATATAACCATTTTCACAAGCTATAAAATATTTTTCTTTAGGAAGAAAAATAAGACAAATGAAGATACTAGCTTTGAATTTAAGTACAAAATCAATACANGAAAAGAAAATTAAGTTCCAAGTTGGAATATTTTATNTACTTATGTATTTTATATATTCCAATATTTTCATTTTCTCAGTATTTCGGNGAATAAAAATATACATTTAATTATATTTAGAAAAAAAGTCTGATATTCTTTTTACTGGCTTTTCTCTTTTTTTCTTTACCTTTTCCACAGTTCTGTTGCCTTGAAAATTTTTTTCTACACTCCTTATTGGCGCATCTGATTATCTGATTTTCAAGGAGACAGCTCAACAGAGGAGAGAATCCCCACTAGAATTTTCCTACCGANGCTTCTTGCTGGCCACATTCTGTGTATCTTTCACAACCCAAGTCTAAGTGTCCTCCTGCTCTTCCCAAACCTTTTATGTAACTCTTTGTTCCTGCTGTGTCCCCGTCACGTGTAGATTCCTAAGGAGAGTAGGTCAAAGGTAGGTGTGATGGTGAACAGCTGTAATTCCAGCACTCAAGAGGACTGCATGTTCCAGGTCAGCCTGCAATACTTTGTATTGAAAAAAAGAAAAAGGAAGGAAAGAAGGAGAAAGGGAAGGAGGAGGGAGGAAGGAAAGAAAACAAGAAGGGAGGGAAAAAATCATGGAGCAAGTTTTCTTATGTAGTCATCTCATCACTAGGACAACGCCTGTGTTAGGTAGCCAGTGTTACACAGGTGGACATTTTCTAGTCTTCTCAATCCTGGAACTTAGTTCTTATCTTTAGATTTTCACAGTTCAGACATCTTAGCATAGTTTTGTGTGTGTGTGGTGTTGGGGATTGAACCCAGAGCCTTGAGCATGCTCTACATCTGAGCTACACCCTCCACATAGTTAGCGTCCTTCTTTCAGTATCCTTGGTGGTAGTTACAATAACCGTCTCTTGGGGCATCGTTATCGCATCAAGTATGTTACTGCTTAAGTCAAGGCTTTTATAATTAGAAAGAAGAGAAAATGACTCAACATCCTCGAGGGAGATGATGAGAGGAGGTGGGGCGTGTTTAAGACACTGCAGCGATGTTGTGGGCATCCAAGCACAGGCAGCCTCATGGGAAATGCTGCTGCTGCCTGGCAGTGTCTCGGTCTCTGGCTGTGCCCTGGCATCCTCCTATACCAGTGTGCCAGTCCCTCTATCAGCCCCATCAGGTTTCAACTGCCTGGTCACCTGTCCGTTAGTCCTGTTGCAATTTGAGTCCCTGACACTTTCAGTCTGCCCCTTTTGCTTCCTTTCTTATTCTCAAATATCAGGCCTACAAAAGAGGGCCCTAAATGACAGAGCTCATCCATTTGGGCCAAGCCACATATATTTATTTATTTATNTATTCATCAAATATTTATGGGATACCTAATATATGCCAAGTACACTCCTACGTGCTGGCGTAAACATGTCAAGAAAGATAGATGAAAATGTCTGTCCCTGGGGAGCTTACCTTTGGCTCACTTCCAGCAAGTCACTACATGTGGTACTTGTGCTAGAAACCACCCTTAGGCATCATACTCCGAGGTTAGGAGTAGGGAAGCAATGTCATGTGATAGGAAACATGGCCACTTGTTCAACAAAGGTGAGCAGGGCAGACTCCCAAAGGGGATATGTGGGTGGAAATGTAGGTACTTTATCATAATAATCACCTGAAATTTTCTATACATTAAGCATATTCCCTTCCTTCCTGTGTATGTCATATGTGTTTTTAAAAACATTATTTATTTTGTATGTGTGGGTGGGTGGGGGTGAACTGTGCATGTAGGCATACATGTAGAAGCCAGAGGACAATGCTGTCATCTTCAGAGATGCCATCCACCTTTTTTGAGATAAGGTCTCTCATTGGGTTAGAGCTCACCGATCAGGCTAGACTGGCTGATCATGGCCCCCAGGGGTCCTCTGATCTCTCCAGCCCAGCTCTAGGATTAGGAGTGTATACCACCACACCTGGTATTTTTATGTGTGTTCACATGCTTGTGAGACTTCACTAGCTAAGCTAGCTCCCTAGCCCCTTAACACACTTTAACCCTTACATTCTTTGGTCACTTCAAGGACTCGGTATNTGAATGCATTCTTACATCTTCTAAATAGGTATAACATTAAGTGTAATTGGTAAAGACTTTAAGGAAAATCTAGGGTTTGAGATGCATTTCCAACTCNAAATGAGTATTAGCCCATGGCAAAAAGGTTAGCATANTTCAGATATGATGATATTGGCTCACTTTGCAAATACTGGATGTTGTGATTCCCTTATGTCTGTAGTTGAAGGGGAAATAGAAATTACTTTGAAAACCTTTCTTAACCCTAAAATTCATTCAAGTGTGCATCTACCTTTCTTTCTGGGATCATTGTGTGCCCAGGGATGAGGGTATGTGTCAACAAATAATGGCTCAGCCATAGACTCAAG
>LZPO01035046.1:60233-75882 GCA_001675575.1 Neotoma lepida | reverse complement strand
GAGTTTGAAGCCAGTTTGGGCTACCATCCTAGCAAGGCCCTGTCTAAAAGTCAATCAATCAAACAAACTCTCCAATTACTGAAATGTATAAGTGCATTATACAAAATTCATAATGATGACAGACATGAAATTTTTATTAGAATNTGATCATGATACATGGCACTGTCAAGGGAATCAAACACCTTCCATTGTCAATCAAGAAACTTGCTCACTGGCCTTTCGCTTAACTCTAGCTGAATATTCTGCTCTATAACCTCTTTCTAAGTTAAACCAGGCTTCCTCAGGTACACACAGATTAGGTCTGCAAGATTCAAGTGCACATCGGAGGCCTGGCTGCACAACGATGGAACTTTGGAGCAACATTTTACAAAAATTAATTAATCCTTGTAGGCAGTTCCTACTCTGCTTTTAACCCTTGAGTGGCCTTCTACTTATTACAGCTTACAGAGAAGCAAGCTTTCAGCTACTTTCTCTGACTTTTCCTCATCTTTTCAGTTTCATAGCAAAGGGTATGGGGCGGGGGAGGAGACAGTTAACACTCAAAGATCTGANTGGAAATCCTGGATGATCCTCTTCATCAGCCAGCAATTCCAAAACCCTCACCAAATTTCATAGTTTTTATTCCAGCCTTGAAACTGACTTTATACCTACACTGGCTATCTATTACTTATTATCAGTGCTTTCCACATGGGTTTAATGGAATGAAAGTGTGTGCGCGCGCGTGCATGTGAGTTGTTGGTTTTGTTTTTTACTCTTTTCTCTTTGTGGGGGGACTCATCACCCAGCTCNCAAAAAAANCACGGACACTTATTCTTACTTATAAATTCCTGGCCTTAGGTTGGCTTACTTCTAGCCAGCTTTTCCTAAATTATCCCATCTACCTTTTGCCTCTGGGCTTTTATCTTTCTCTAGTCTATATACCATTCTTTACTTCTTACTCTGTGGCTTGCTGTGTAGCTGGGTAGCTCACCCCTGATGTCTTCCTCTCCTCCTTTTTCTTGCTCCTTGATCTCTTATTTATCTCTCTGCCTGCCAGTCCTGCCTATTTCTCTCTCCTGCCTAGCTATTGGATGCTCAGTTCTTTATTACACCAATCAGGTGTTTTAGATAGGCAAAGTAACACAGCTTCACAGAGTTAAACAAATGCAACATAAAAGGATGCAACACTAGCCGGGCGGTGGTGGCGCACGCCTTTAACCCCAGCACTCGGGAGGCAGAGGCAGGCGGATCTCGTGAAGTTCGAGGCCAGCCTGTGCTACCCCTGTCTCTTATACACATCTAGATGTGTATTATGTATATGCTCATATGTGTGCAGATCTATCTGTGAGTAGAGGCCAGGTGTCAGTATTGAGTGGCTTCCTCAATCACTTTCCACTTCACATTTTTGAGACAACATCTTTCACTGATCCCGGAGCTTACTAATTTGTCTAGACTATATAGCTGGGCAAACCCCCCAATCCTGTGTCTGTTTCCCCAGACTACTGCACCTGCCCTTCTATACAGGTGGTGGGGATCAAACTCACAGCAAGCATTTAGAGCCCCAACATTAATTTTTTTTCCGTGTTAGTAAGATAGACTTTAAAGTGGTATCAGCATCCTTCCTCCTGCTTCTTCTAAAAAATGTTTGCAACCTTTAAACAAGCAGGAAAGCTTCTAAACAACTTGTTCTAGACTTAGCAAGCATCTATTGCCCTTCTACCAGTGCTAGACACTAGGAATACAGTGTGAGAAAATCTACAACAGCCTGCTCCGTGGCACTTACATCTGGTGGAGNAAACGACTGACAGTGATATTGTATGGGGAAAGGTGAGATGTTATATGAAAGAAATAAATACAAGCAGAAACAGAAAGTAGGGACTGCAATGTTAAATAAGGTTGGTAGGTAGGCTGAGTCTTTGGGAATGGTTTCATACTTTCTCTTCTTGATTTAGAAAGGAGAGAAATGTCAGTTTATAANNCTCCCACTCTAAAAAGGTGAAGTACTGTTCTTAATTCCTTTTCTTCTTCTATAGCCCTCATTAACTATTTTATTGTAGATCTAGCTTTGCTAGAAAAAAAAAAGACAATCCTAAACAGATTTTAAATTTTGCTACCTTCCTGTAGCTGCCTCAGCTCATCAGCAGNATTCTCCTTTCTGGGTGGACTGACCATCAAGTACCAAAAGACACGATGCTGGGAGTTGATGGTTGTACAAAACAAAGTGTCTGCTAGAGCACCCAGGGCTTAGGGAACCTGGCCGGCTGAGTTCAGTCACATTGGACCAAGGCNTGAAGATCTCTCATGCTGCTGCACTTCAGACACAACAAATAACAGCAACAGTTGAGTATTTGTGAAATGATTTTTGGTTCCTCCTGTTCCTTGAACATCATCTCATTAGCCACAAATCTATGGGTCATCACTTTGACTTCTAGTCAGCCAAATCAGTGGCACTACACTGGCTGTGCCCCAGGTCATCTTTGGAAATCCCTGATGTCTGGGCCTCTGATCCAAGTAAATGTCTAGGCCCAGGCCCAGAGCTCAGGAATCTCAGGTGTGCCTGCTGGCTGGCTGTGTTTCCTACAGTCCTGATCGCATTGTCTTCATTCTTGTTTGTCTTTTCTTCTTTTATCCCTCATTGTTCACACATTACCTCATGTGAACTGAAAATTTTAAACAAANGCATATCATTATACTCCATGTATTTTTTTAAGTTCCATTTATACAAGAGATTCAGTGGATTTTCTTGGAGCACGAACGTCTGAACTTCACCTGTTGAGCCCTTAGCGGCCCCCAGCCCAGCACCTCTGAGAGTCTCTCAGGCTTACTGATGGTTTGTCACTTTCATAAGCCTCAACTGTTGCTCTACTCTATCAACAATGACATTGGCTTTGCTTGTTCCTTTTGCTTCTTGTCCCCTTCTTATCTGCGTCAGCCAGAGTCCAGATGACAGAGGCTGCTAAGACTGTGCAGCCCTGTCAGTGGCCAGCACTGGGCTGTTTGCAGCCCCTGATGCAACACAGATCTAGTTACCCAGAGAGTGTCCACTCATCACTTCTGTGGCTGTGGCTCTCCCGGGCCTCTCCACACACTGCCAGGTGGCTGCTCTCCACAGCTGGTGCTACACTTAGTGTCAGCTGCAAGGGAGTGTGCTTTGACCTTCAGAATGGCCTTAGACTGCCTGTCCAAGAGTATAATCATAGCACCCAAGTGTGCTCTTGGTGTACAAGATATCTTACCATCATCAGATGCCTTTCCTCTTTCTCATCTTACTTCCCACCATTGCTATCACTGTTCTGCTTCTACACACCACACACACACACACACACACATCGATGGTTGCTTTTGTGCTACTCGAGCAGAACTGAGAAGTTGTGACTAGGCCATACGGGTCACAAAAGCAGAAATATTTCCCTCTTCAGAAAAAGTATGATGCTCCCTGCTCTGGAAGAGTCCAGTCGTCATGCTCCAGTAGAAAGACAGTGGAAGCCATCCAGTTGATTTTACAGTTGGTGGGAGGGCTCAGTCTTTGTTAGGAATGGTGCAGTGTACAGTGCTTTGCTGCCTGGGCAGAAAGACCTGAATTTGACTTAAAAATAAAAAAACAGGCACCGTAGTATGCTCACCTGAAGTCCCAGTACTGTGGGTGGGGGAGACAGGAGTACCCCTGAGGCTTGCTGGCCAGCTACTCTAGTCAGATTTGTGCACTCTGGGATCACTGACAGATCTTGTCTCAAAGGAGTGAGGAAAGAACTGGAGAGTTGACTCAGATGTTAAGGGCACTTGCCACTCTTGCAAGGACCCAGGTTTGATTCCCAGCACCCTCGTGGCATCTCACAACCACCTGTAACTCCAATTCTAGAGGATCTGACACTTCTTCTGACCTCCAAGGGCACCAGGCACACATGCAGTGCACATACATGCAGGTAAAGTGCTCATATGCATAAAACAAATCTAATTTTTATTTTTATTGAAAATAATATTTTTCAAACAGTAGTTATCAGTCAAGGGAGACACTCAATATTGATTTCTGGCCTCCACACTTATGTGCATGCACACCCACACACACAGGCACACACATATGGACCTGTCTCTTATACACATCTAGATGTGTATAAGAGACAGCATATATACACATTATGTATACATATCCCAATAAGGATACATTTGTTAGTAATTACATTTAAAAAGAAATTAAACAGATAAAAACAATGCTTTATTTAACCCAGTATGTCCAAGTTGTTATTTCAATGTGTAATGCTGAAAGTATGTAATGAGTGAGGTATTTTANATCCCCATTGCAGTCCTAGGTCTTGGAATTCCTATCTATTTTTATCATTTGGAGTAGCTCCAATGTATGCCAATGACTATGCTATTGGACAATTCTAGATCAAATCCNTAGCTATACTTGAAGATATGATCTGGAGATGATCAGTTTCAAGAAACACATTAGAAGACTCTCTCCTTAGTGAGATGTGTCTTCCAGCTCATCATATTGCCTTCCCAGTGTGTTCATGGAGGAGACACAGTAAGATATACTTTCTAATTCTGCTCTAGANTGTATGACCCTGGGATATCTCTGTAGTGGATATCTGTTCTACCTATGACCTCGAGGTAGGGTAAGATGGCCTTTCAAAATCCTGTTTCTGATAATGATCTGTCAGATTTTCTAGGCCTATAGCCTAAAATGGATNCCCCAATGGTGCTGAGAAACTTTAGGTGACTGTCCAGGCTGCCAGCTCTGTCTATTATTGCAATTTTTCAGAAATTGCTTGCTTGCACTTCCTGTTTTCTCAGGTAATATTATTTTCCTTCTCAGATCTTTGATGGGGTTGAAGACTAGATAGTTACAGTTATAATTCTCTCATATCTTAGGTAAGAACATTTTAGATGCTAAAGTTAGAATCTTTAGGATAGGACAGTAATCTCTGTAATGTGCCATTTACCTGTGGTCTGGACATTTCTGGATATTTAGTATGTGTCTCTTGTTTGTCATTCTTGTTGGTTGTATTTCTATTATTACCTTTCCCCTTTCCTGGACAATACTTGATAATTGTTCCTATTGTATATAGTGTTGTATTAGGTTAGAACTTTCTTATTTAGACAAAAGGAGGAGATGTAGTGAATATCTGTTCTACCTATGACCTTGAGGTCCAGCCCCAGCAGGTGTAGCAGGGTTTTTTTGTTGTTGTTGTTCTGCCTATAACCTTGAAGTACCTGCCCCTGGGGTGTGGCCTTGTGGCTACCCTTAACACCTGAGACACACTACACAGGTCTCTTCTCTCCCTTGTGGGCTTGGATGGTGCAGACTGACTCAGGCTGCAGAACAGCATGGGACTGTACCCCAGCCTTCCAGGACCCTGCGACGATTCTCCTATTCTGTCTAGTGAGTTTTCTTTCCTAATAAATTCCTTTTACCCTTTAAGCAGACTCCTGTGGACTTCTCGCTATAGATCTCTTTGCTTCTCAAGATTCCATTTGTGCATCTCCAGAATAAAATCATNGGATGGGGTGACTTTAAGCTGTAATGTCACTGAGAATCAAACAGGCTGGCATATAGCCTGGCACACACTGCAGTTATCTTACATGAAAACCCCGTTCCTGACAAGCTAGGGTCAAATGTGAATTTCAAGGTCATCTGGTGCCACTATAACTTGAGGAAATGTTTTAGAGGTGAGAGGTTGTGATAGTCAGTCCATCCAAATCCGTATTGTAATGATACATTTGGCACAGGGTGTTCAGAACATCACTGCTGTATTCCCAGGATATTCTGAAGATGGCCTGAGAAGGCCACTGCTGAGCAGGGAAAGAGGGAAGAGACTGGCATCTATTTGGNCAGCAGAATGGCTTCCTCTAATGTTATATGACAGTCAGATACACTGACATCACTCAGCACATACTGCAGTGACTGTGCCTCAAAATCCTGTTCTAAGGAGCTTGGTATATAGNTAAATAAAAAATATTACTAAAATCACTTTCCTATTTCTTCTCACCTTTAAAATGTAGCTACTGGCAAATTTAAAGTCACTTATATGGCTTGTATTATCTAGCAACAGGGACACAGGGAANGGAGAGGAAATGGACCTAGCAACACATCAGTGGGCAATTAGGAGACTAGGGACTGTAATCAGGATGAGATGATCAAATTTCATTTTGTAAGTAGAAAATGTTATGATAAAATCAATATCTTTATTAAGCTTGTACTGTAAATCATAGAAGAAACAACAGCATAGGAGAAAAACAAAATNAGAGCTAGTCAGGCACCCAAACTTTTGGGAAGAGTTTGCCTACGATTACTGTGTTCACTTTCAATCCATTCTGTCTCCTACCCCCTCCTCAGAATGAGACCAGTTCTTGCCTTCAGGGAACAGAGATCNTAGTAAGGGGTGAGAGGTACATGCTGTGGACACAAGTCAGATCTTGGTAGGAGCCCTGTATCCTCCTGGATAAAATTATACAGCTCAGGTACAAGTTTATACNCCAGTTCCCCCCTATGCAAAGTGTACAAATAGGACACAAAATGGTTTGAAGATAAAATAAGGTAANATACAGAAAAGTTCTTAAGTAGAGCAGGTATCTATCACACACTAGATTCTAAGGTAATCTAGCCTATTATTCCTATTCTGAAATAGGATTCAAGAAACAGGAGTGTACTGTGCCCNTGGCGGAGACTCAGAACTGGTCCACCATGTTTATGGATATACTGGTGGTATATATTAAATTGAAAATATTTATATGAGTGCAACTCTAAAACATTTTTACTGTGCCACCAAATTCTNGGTGTCAGTAATACCTCAAGATCAGTGACTGGATACCTGGGCATGATGGTGACGTGTCTCCTGGAGAATCCTGCCAGGCATTTTGCTATGTGATAGTTACACCTCTCAGGATTCTAAACCTGTGAGTTGTTTATGGAAGTGTTTCACTTTGAAAAGCTTGTGTGTGTTGTTGAGTGTGTGTGCGTGCACATGGAAGCGCGCACGTGAAGGCCAGAGGTTGATGTTATCATCCTTCAACTGCCACTCCATCTTATCTTTTGAGGCAAGGTCTCTCACAGAACCTAGAGGTCACTGATTTAACTAGACTGGCTGGCTATCAAGGCCCAATGTCTCCTGTTTCCACCTTCCCAGCATGGGGATTACAGGTATGTACCTGGCTTTTTCACACGGGAGCTGGGGAGCAAACTCAGGTCCTTATGTTTGCAGAATGGGCACTCTCCGTGGAGCCACTTCCCCATCTCCCCTACAGCAGTCCTACTAGCTGCTTCTAAAGCGGTTGGGTTCGCCTTCCATCACCCTGGGAAAATGCATTAGAATTTAACCGGCTTCTAGTTTATATCCTATGTGGGAACTTCGTCTCCAGTATCAAGTGACTTCGTGAAACAACTCCTTCATTTTTCCAGACAAAAGATTGTAAGTAGCTTGGATTTGTTTTGTCCCTTAAAAGATCCTGTGATTGAAGCTTGATCCCTAGTGGGGTGGTACTGTTTAAAAGCTGGAGACTAGTTGAAAGTCATTAGGCCATGGAGACCTCATCCTCATGAATGAAGAACTAATGCTGTNTCACGGGAGTGGGTCAGATCTCAAGGTCTGGATTAGCTCCCACAAAAAAATGGATATTATAAACAAGTAGTTTTGACCTCTCTCAATCTCTTGGCATATGCTTCTGCCATATGATGCCATTTACCATGTTTTGATATGGTCAAGCAGGTGGAGTTGCTCAATCTTGATTTTTAAGGCTCCAATATTGTGGGTGAAATAAGCCACATTTCTTTATAAAATATAAGCCTCAGGTGTTTTGTTACAGCAGCACAGAATGGACTAAGACAGGTGTTTTCCTGTTTCCTGTGGGATAGACGCAACTNGGCATACATTTAGAATCATAGGCTGGAGACCAGGGTGATGGTCCTGGAGTTTCTTCTTGGCACCTTTCTCAAGGAAAAAAGTTAGTTCCTTTGATAAAGTAGGTTTATTTTTAATCAGCTATCTGTTGTAGTTGAAGTAGGCAGTTGTCATTTGCCTTATAATTTAAATATTTCAAAGAAATAATAATAACATCTAACATTTAATAGCTTTTAAAAGCAAGGCTAATGTGTTTTGCTAGCTCTGTTAGTCTTACCAACCACTGTACAGAGCATGTTTTATCATTCCTATTTACAGACAAGGAAACCAAAGGGCAAAGAGGTTAAGTAACTGCCCTAGAAAACACAGAAAGTAAACAGGGGAGCCTGGGCTGAAACCTAGGTGTCTAGGTCAGAATCTATGACATCATTTCCCTGTGTCGCTGTGGGGAACATGGTGGCATTCAAGTCAAGAAAGGCCTTAGTTTTGATCAACTTCTTGATGAAATTGCAAATATGCAGATCTTAAAGTCTATTTTATTAATCAAAATTATTTGAAGTAACTGATTTTTATGCTAAGGTGCAAAAGAGTTTGAATCCAGTCTCTTCCAGCAATCCATGTATTGAAGGCTTGAGCTGCTTTTGGGAAACAGTGGAAGCTTCAGGAGAAAAGAATTTGGATTATTGGAGGTTGCCCTTGAAGGGGACTTGGGGACCTGGTCTTTTCTTCTTTCTCTCCTTTTTGCCTCCAGGACACTGAGGTAAACCGACCTCCTTTGCTATGTACTATCACCATGGCATATGGACCTAAAGTCNTGGGGCCAAACAACCATGGTCTAAGATATGAACAAAGGCAAACTTCATCCTCATACGTTATCTTGGATATTTTTCAGAGCAAAAGATAGCTAACACATACAGCAACGTGGGTTGTTTTCGGGTCTTTAATTATTAGTTCTTTAAATAACAATATTGTGGGATTAGAGTGTATTTTATTTCTGAATAAAGAATTAGGAAAACAACATCTAATGTGCAGTTTTAATGTANNGATAAAACATATTTTTTAAATTAAAAATAAAATAAGAAGGCCAGTGAGACGCTCAGCACTGGAAAAGTGCTGTGCGATCCTGACAACCTGAGTTCAAATGTGAGCCCCAGAATCCACATGAAGATGAAGAAGATGAAGTTTTCCTCTGACCACACACACACACACCATAGTATACATATGCCAACACACACACACACTCAAACTCACTCATCACATATGTACACACACTCATACTCACTCATATACATGTATACACACACACTCATACACATGTGTACACACTCACACTCACTCATACACATGCGTACACACACACACTCATACACATATGTACATACACTCATACACATGTATACACACACACACACACACACACGATGCGAAGGAGCTATCCTATCCTTCCTCACCTTCATGTTACATTGCAGTCATCCTTCAAAATCCAGTGTATACACATCGCCTCTGATGCGAAACCTTTATGGTCAAGTATAGAGCTAAATTCTTCCTCTCCAACCGCCATAGCTTATTCATTNTCTACAACTGCACTGGTCATGTTGCACTGCAATTGTTTGTGAATCAGAGCTGTGATCATCTACTTGCCAGGAATACCTGAACATAGGATCTATATTTTATTCCTGTATGCATTTCTGCATTAAAATCAATAAACAACAAGTATTTGTTGAATTATGTTTCAAGAGAAACATTCATATTTAAATGAATTTCTTTTATTTGAAGTTTCTTTATTCTTATAGTTGGTCAGGCATGCTTAACATGAAAGAAAATCCTAGAGACACTCGATTGCTAATACCTATGTTTATTTATTTTGAGTTTTTGAGACCGAGTCTCACTATGTAGACCAGGCTGGCTTTGAACTCATAGAGATCCACCTGCTTCTGTCCCCCAAGTGCTAGGACTAAAGAAATGCACCACTCTTCCTGGAAATAGTTATTTTAACACTTCTTATTTGAAATACTAAGTGCACAAAAATATGGAATGACTTAGCTGTATTTATTCCAGGGAATTATAGTCTTTAGAGCATGGAATATTTGTAATCCATTCTAACACTTATAACTGTGATGATATTTACATTTATTTTTATTTATCCTAAAATCTTCTGGGATATAAGTTTTTATGAGTTTCATGAAATTGACATTTGATTTCTTCTTTACTATTTGACTCATATCTTAAGTATTATATTTATAAAGCACATAATAGCCTTTTGTTTTCTATTTCCTGTCATTTCTGTCATCATGATTCGTATGAAGAGAAAACCACTCTTTATAAGAATAATAAGATACACACAGACTCGACTTTAGCTGAAAAAAAAATGAAGAATAAGAAACTACAGCTCAATTATGCATGTAGAAACAAATCCATTTGCAAAACAGCTTAAATCTCACCATTAAAATCAGATAAAAGCAATTTTGTGGCATTATCTTTTGATTAAAATTCGTTGGAAACTGATATAGTTCTAACATGCTATATAGGTCTCGAAGGAATCAATATTATCAATTAAGTTTCTAAACCCCAAATTTATGTAATTTCTGCCACTGACCATGTATTAATACTGAATTAAAACAGTATTGAAGCTTATGCTATTTCTGATAATTTCCTGAATTTTTTACAAACTCTTTTTACCTCCTATGCTCATGGAATGGCACAATCAACAGTTGACAATAGCTTTATTATGAAGGAAAACTACAGATTCAATGCACTCTCCATCAAAACCCAATCACACTCTTCACAAAACTAGAAAAAAAAGTCCAGAATTTCATACAGAAGGACAAAAGACCCTGACTACCCAAAGCAATCCTGAGCAAAAAGGAACGATGCTGGAGATCTCATAATACTTGATTTCAAATTATATTACGGAGCTGCAGTAACAAAAACAGACACAAAGACTAACGCAATAGACAGGGGATGCAGAAATGAGTGCACACAGCCATGAGCACCAGATTTGACAAAGGCTTGTGTGTGTGTGTGTGTGTGTGTGTGTGTGTGTGTGTGTGTGTGTGCTTCAACAAATAATGCTAGGCAAACTGGAGGTCTGTATGTAGGATAATGAAGCTAAATCACCATCTCTCATCTGTCCAAAAGTCAATTCAAAATGGATCAAAGTCCTTAGTAATGTTAAGATCTGAAACTCTAAAACTGCTAAGGGAAAACAATTCAAGTTACAGGCACAAGCAAAGACTTACAGAAAAGGATGCCAACCACGCAGGAAATAACAGAAAGAACTGACTAATGGAAATTAAAACACCTCTGCCTAGCAAAGGAAATGAGTGAAGCCTGTAGAAAGAAAAAAAATCTCTTTCCTGCAGTATGTCTGACAAATGATTAATCTCCAGAACACATAGATGATGGAGATATAGTTCTGTATGCTGTGAATATGTGTTGCTCTGATTGATTGATAAATAAAATGCTGATTGGCCAGTAGCCAGGCAGGAAGTATAGGCGGGATAAACAAACAAGGAGAATTCTGGGAAGAGGAAGGCTGAGTCAGGAGACGCCAGCCGCCGCAGAAGGAACAACATGCCTGTAGACCAGTAAAGCCACAGAATACGTGGCAAAACATAGATTAATAGAAATGGGCTAAATTTAAGTATAAGAGCTAGTCAGTAATATGCCTGAGCTAATGGCCAAGCAGTTGTAATTAATATAAGCTTTTGAGTTATTAATTTATAAGTGGGGCCTGGCGGGACCCAGACAAAACATTCACCTACACATAGATACTAAAAAAACTTAAACATCCAATCAACAAATATGAAAATTAATTAGTCTCAAAAGACAAAGTACAAATGGCCAATAAATACATGGAAAAGTATTCAACATCCTTCACCATCAAGAAAATGCAAGTGAAAACGATACTAAGAGCCAGGAGACGTGGTGCACTCCTGTAATCCCAGCACTAGGGAGGAGAGGGTAGAAGGAGCAAGACATTTATTATTTGGGAGTAGGCAAATGACCAGCAGAAGAAGGGGAGTATGATGGTATAGATACACAAAAATATTAATCATAATTAAACTCATTGTTCTGTACAATAACTAAAGATAGTAAGAGCTCATTTTACTAAAGTATTTTAGAATCAAGGTTTGGAAATTGTCATTTATCAACATATTGAAATTACAAACATATTGGTGTTCACAATCTATTNTAAAANCAACAGACTCTGGACCAAAGGTTCACTAGGCCCAACTAGGAACCTGTGGTAAACATTTAACAGAATATAAACTTGCTTTTTTAAATCTCAATCTTTATTGTTTCCAGAAGGGATATCATTTAGTCCATCTGTATTCACCCGTATTCCCGCAAGATAATGCCACAGGGGACACAATAGACTTGTAGAATCTCACTTTCTAATCCCTAAGGGATCTTTATATTGTGAATGCTTATCAATAACAGGCNTGTGGAGCCCACTGAGCAAGCTCAAACAACTGGAAAATTGTTTTCTGATGTTACGTTCAGGCTTGAGTTAATACAGAACAAAACGTTTTTGCAAATATGATAGATTTTTCTTTCATATGCCTCCTTTGAGGTGGAAAAAATCCTGTAGTTTTGTTTTATTGTCTTGGTTTTGTGTGTGTGTGTGTGTATGTGTGTGTGTGTGTTTGAGATGGAGTCTAATTACATTGTCCAGATTCATAAACCCCTGAGCTCATCATCCTACCTCTATGTCTGGAGTGTAGACTACAGGCATGTNACACTGTGCCTGGCTTACTTAAATTATTTATTTATGTATATGTCTGTGAACCACGTGCATGCCCAATGCTCACAGAGGCCAGAAGAGGGTAGGGTGTGAGATGCCCTAGAACTGGGGTTACAGACAGTTGTGAGCCACCTTGTGCGTGCTGGGAATCAAAGCCAGGTCCTCTGGAAGAGCAGCCAGTGCTGTTAATTGCTGAGCCACCTCTCTAGCCTACTTTGTTTCTCATTTGTTTGGTTTTTTCCTGTCTTTTTAAATTCTGGTAGAAAGTTTGTTTTACATATGACTAGGTAGCAGCATTATATATGACTTTAACAACCTCATAGCTTTCTCTCCCCACATAGACATACATAAATATCAAGCATTTCAACAAGTATGAGACTGGATGAAGGAAATTAAGTAGAGGAACAATAATCACTCCCTTTTGAAGTGGCTCTCTTAACACCTCTTGTGCAAACAGTCCGCACCTTTTGTGTGTTGTTTCTCCACAGTAAACACCAAAGCTAAC
This sequence comes from Neotoma lepida, assembly GCA_001675575.1. Classification (NCBI taxonomy): domain Eukaryota; kingdom Metazoa; phylum Chordata; class Mammalia; order Rodentia; family Cricetidae; genus Neotoma; species Neotoma lepida. The sequence goes on along the minus strand of LZPO01035046.1, from coordinate 62,813 downwards.
TCCGGCCATTAACAGGTCTTCCTTTTGTGCAAGTCAAGTTGACCTTGTTCAACTATGTTCGAGCCATTTGCGCTGATTTTCCTCTGGGGCTTGAAGTGCATTCAACAAACGTGGACTTTTGATTTATTGGTCACAAACAAAGGCTAAAAATCTTACAGGCGGATAAAACTCATCTTCGTTTCAGCTTATGTTAGGAGGAAGAGCTGCTTCAGCCCACAGAGACTCTGCCTTTATTTTGAACTTTTTGCCTGGTGCATCAGAGCAGTGAGATCAATATTTTGAGTCATTTTTTTCAAGCCCTACAATTGCAAACCAACTCTAGCAAGCCGAACTAAAACTTCATTTGGCTTTAACAACTCCAACCTTCAAATTTTCTTTCCCAGTTTTCAATCAACCTGCTCATTAATGAGCTCGTGACTTGTCTGAAGTGTTTTAGTCACATAAACCCTGACGTGGTATGTTTATTAATGTAGTGTAAGCTCATTATAAAAAATTAAAGCAGGGCCTAGATGGCAAATAAAGGTGCTTGCTGCTCAAGCCTAGAGACCTGAGTTCAATCCCTGGAATTTGTGTAAAGGTGGAAGGAGAGAATTGACTTTACAAAATTGTCCTCTGACTTTCACACGTATAGTGTGGTGCACACACACACACACACACACACAAACCATGTGCATGTGCATACACAACAATAACAAAATTTAAATAAAAAGGAAAATTTAAATGTTAAAAGAAACTGTAGAAAAGTAAACTCTTACATGGACAGCCATTGGTAAGAATAAAATAACATGTTGGACCTCTGTGAGTTCGAGGACAGCCTGGTTTATAGATCAAGTTCCAGGACAGCCAGGACTGTTAAACAGAGAAACCCTGTCTCGAAAAACCAAACCAAACCAGCCAAACAAACAAATAAAAGAATGAAATAGTATATTTCCTGAATATTTTCCCGAGGTCTATCACATTCAACATAAAGACAATTTTTTCTTCAGTAGTTCATTGACCATCATTAAACAGGTCTTAGAAATACACTAATCATATATTATAGGCTTTTGTTTACATATTGTGACTATTATTTAGTATCTCTTTGCCATCTTTCCATGTTAGCATTTATAAAGTTTATTTCATTCTTAGGATTGGCCACATACAATTCTGTGATATTATACATATTATAATTCACTTAAACGAATTATATTTGGGTTTGTTTCACTATACCAAAGTTTCAGTGGCTATTTTTAAACCATACCTGTATACAGATACAGTTGGAAGCCAGTGCNCTTAAACATGAAGTAGTGGGCCAACACCGTGGCTCGGCAGGTACAAGGCTTGCTGCCAAGCCCGACAACCTGAGTTCAATCCCCAGCAATATACCTACATGGTAGAAGGTGAGAACTAACTCTCACAAGTTGTCCTTTGATGTTCATGTGTGCTCATACACACACCTACACAAATGTAAATATATGTATACACACACACATATATATAATTTTTAAATTTTTTGAAGAAGTAATGGAATGATGCTATTTCACTGTATCCCATTCTTGTTAATGGCTCAGCTCACTATGGGACTAGGCCAATTTTGCAGCAAATGACATTTCAAAAATCTTACTAATACTCTTAGTTCTTAAGGATAAGTACATTTTTATATAATTTGAGAATATTGTCCTACAAATGACCCTCCAACATGGTCTTTTATGAATCACTGAATGAAGAAAGTAACAATTCCTTGAGCAGTATCCAGCTTTTCAGTTTACAAAGCACCTTCGCATAATTATCTCATCTGCTTCTCACATTGGTGTGATGCATACAGGATAGTTTTATAGGAAAAAAGGTGGTGCTGACTTGGAAATTCATACCGCTTGGAGTAATTATTTAGCGAGTAGACCCTTTGTTCCGCTAACTCAGGACTNAAGCCCACTGGTCTGAAAGGAGTGCTATATCATACTGGTGCCTTAATGTGGAAAGCACTCATGTGTCACTTCGCTAACTGAGGTTGCTAATTTGCTATCCAGTTTTCAGGCATTTTTATTTAATTCTTTGATATCTAGAGATTAGACTCACCAGGCGTTTATTAGCAAAGTGCTCCAGTAATTGTCACTCTCCTGAATTAAGCGTTTAAAAGACATCTCTGCAGCAGCTGTTAATGGCTGGTGAGTCTCAGTCCTGCTTTTCCTCATTTAGAATTGGAGGAGCAGAGAGGAGTGATGGGAAAGATCACAGAATGTAGCAGCAANCAAGGGGCCTGAAGAATTAGAAATTCCTATCCGCACACAGCATTATTTCTATCCCAAGGAACTTCCCTTTACGAAGTGCCTGTAATGGCTGGCGTATTCTTCTTCCATTTCCCACAGTCCCCAGAGGAAGCAAGTGCTTGCTCAGGGAGAGGAAATCATTGTTTTGCTCTCTTCCCCTTTGGGAAAGGAAGCATATGAATGATATGATTGTTGCCGTAACTGCATACTTACGTTGGCTCATTAACAGACCTGCCCCCATCCTTGATTTAAACTGAGAATGTACTTCTTAACTTCCTCTTTCATACATNTACTGCAACGAGGGCCTCAAAAATCAGTTCTGAAATTCCACAGG
>LZPO01035046.1:26534-41742 GCA_001675575.1 Neotoma lepida | reverse complement strand
GTGTGTGTGTGTGTGTGTGTGTGTGTGTGTGTGTGTGTTTTGAATGTGTTTCTGGTGCTCATGCCCATATATATGCATGTGGAGGGCAGGGGCTGACATGAGGTACCTTCTATTACTCTCGACATTTAAAAAATTATTAATTTTACGCATATGGGTATTTTCTCTATATGTATGTCTGTGCACCATGTGTGTGCTTAGTGCCTGCAGAAGTCAGAAGAAAGTTGGGTCCCCTAGAACCGGAGTTACAGACGGTTGTGAGCTGCCATGTGGGTGCTGGGAATTGAACCTGGGTCCTGTGAGAGAGCAGTCAGTGCTCTGAACTCCTGAGCCATCTCTCTAGCCAACCTTATTTATTTGTTTGTTTGTTTGTTTGTTTTTGAGGCAGGGTCTTAATCTGAAACTCAACCAATTGGATAGACTGGCTGGCCAGTGAGTCCCTGCCATCTGCCTATCTCCACTTCCCAGTGCTAGGATTACAGGGGTATACTGCCAAGCCTGACTTACATGCATGCTGGGTACCAGACTCAAGTCCTCATGCTTATGCAGTAAGCATTTTACTGACTGACCCATCTCCTCAGCCTATTTTTCATCTCTTGAGGTGTTTCTGTTCATTTCATTTGTCCATTTATTGATCGAATCATTAGTTTGTCTATTTTTCAATGTGTCTTTCCAGATTCTAGCTGTTAAGCGCCTATCAGATGTATAGCAGACTAAGATTTTCTTCTGTTCTCTAGGCTCCCTCTTCAAGCACGTGCTTGTTTTCAAGCTTGTGCAATTCCATTTATCAATTACTGCTATTATTTCCTAAGCTGTTAGNGNNNTCTTTGGGAAGTCCCTGGCTGTGCCTGGATCCTAAAGTGCCTTCCTCCAGCAGCTGCAGTTTCAGGTCTTACGTTGAGGTCTTTAACACATCTTGAATTTATTTTTATACAGATGAGAGATAGGAATATAGTTCCTTGCTCTACATGTGGATATCGTTTTCCTAGAACCACTTGTTAAAGAGGCTGTCTTTTCCCCAATCAATGTGAGTTTTTGCCAATTCTGTCCAAAATGAGTTGGCTGTAGTTGTGTAGATCTACTTTTGGGCACCCTATTCTGCTCCATTGGTCTATGTATTTTTGTTCCAATACTGTGCTATTTTTTGTGGCTATGGCTCTGTAGTATAGTTTAAAATTCAGTATTTTGATGCTGGGCAGTGGTGGCGCATGGCTTTAATCCCAGCACTTGGGAGGCAGAGGCAGGCGGATCTCTGTGAGTTTGAGGCCAGCCTGATCTACAGAGCTAGTTCCAGGACAACTAGGGTTGTTACACAGAAAAACCATGTCTCGAAAAACAAAAAACAAAACAAAANAAAAAACCCCAAAAACACACACACAAAAATCAGTATTTTGATACCTCCAACACTGACATTTTTCTCAGGATTGTTCTGGCTATTTGGGGTCTTTAGTGCTGTGTCATGAAACTCAGGTTTGCTTTTTCTAGTTCTGTGAAGAATGTCTTCAGAATTTTGATGGAGATTTCACTGGATGTGTAAAACACATTCAGCAATACAGCTATGTTCACAATGTTAATTCTGCAACTCCACAAGCGAAAGAGGTCTTTCCAGTTTTAGTATCGTTTATCCATTTTTTTCTTCAACGTTTTAAAGTTTCCACTGTGAGACTGGAGANATGACTCAGCGGTTAATAACACCTGCTTTGAAAGCAAGCAGGCCCAAGTCAAATCTCCAGGACCCAAGGAAAAGCTGGGGATGCTATCCATTCCTGTAAGCCCAGTGTGGGCTGGCAGAGACATCCAGATGATGCTCCAAAACAATGAGCTTCAGGCTCAGTGAGAGGGCCTCCTCACATGCACACATGTGCACTCCCAACACACACATGTGCACACATCATGCACCTAACACACAAACACATAAAAGATGATGACATTCTCATTCTGTAAGTTTCTCATGTTATTAGTTTGTTTTATTCCTAGGTATTCCTTATAAACATGTGGTTGGCTTGTCCAACAGGCACTGACCCTTCTGCTTCGCTGCAAGCAAGGTGTCTAAGTTTGTTCATACAACACACAGATACAGGGATGAATTACCATATCTAACCTAGTCATGAAAATCCTGTTCCAAATCGTCAGTGATACAGGCATAGGTATACAATCTAGTTTTGACTAAGATGTCATGAAAGAGAATTTGGGGGCAACATCATGACAGGTTGTTTTCCCTGATAGGGAGGAGTAAAGGGGAAAATGCATGCTTCCTCCTCCTCTCTCTCTGGATGCTCCTTGTCTAAATACGAAGTCTGGAAAGGCAGTGACCTGACAAGTATGAGATAGTAAGTCCGATTTAGAAGACAGCATGGGAAGACACAACGTGAAGGGATAGAAAGGACACTAATGACAACTGCAGGATGACTTACCCCCAGATCTCCCACTACGCAAATAAGTAAAAACAAATGCAATGTGCTTCTAGTGCATCGCCATTATTTGGACTTTGTATTTCTTGCAGTTGATAACAAATCAGCCCACACTCTGGGAAACGGTCTTCGACTTAACAGGGGTCACTCACGATCATGTAGTTTCTCTTTGGGTAAAACAGGAAATTTGGGTTTTCTTCTAAGTATTAAGTGATATTAGCAGATAGTTGATCAACACAGGAAATACACTATATCCAAATGTAAAAAATGTAAAATATGATAAAAATATAATTTATGATTAAAATACCATGTGATGGGCAATGTTAGGTGTAAACTTGATGAGTTAAAGGATGTCTAGATAACTGTAGATCATTATTTATGGGAATGTCTAAGGCTCACATTTAAATCAGTGGTCTTACTAAGAAAGATCTATCCTCATCAGGCACCATGTAATCTGTGCATGGTCTGAGAAGAATGAAAAGACAAAGAGAAGATGCTTTTCTACCTCATGCCCTGCCCCGAGACATCAGAATCACAGGTTTTCAGGGAGTTAAATCTGGCCCAGGAAGGGTGCTATTGGCTTCTCTGGTTCTCAGGTCTTTTCAGCTGAAAATGAATCATTATGCCAGCCCCTTGGTTCTCCAATGTGCAGATTAGGACTCTTTGGTTTCCATAAACTATGAGCACCAACTCCTATAATAAATGTCTCTGTGTCATCTTCTATCAACTATCTGTATGTGTGTATATATCCTATTGGTTCTGCTTCTCTAGAGAACACTGATTGCAATGTAATATTTAGAGTAATTACTATCTGAACCAGATTAAAATAAAATTTTACTCTTGAAATATTATGGCTGAAATATTCAAATGGTGAGAATTTTTCNGACCATTTATGCAGGAGAGAACNGTTAACAGTGGTTCTAGGTCTTGTTTCTGTCAGCTCCAGGCATGTCAGAGTCTTTCCCAATTACATGCAGCTTCAGCNTCATTTCTCTGAAAAGAAGGCAATTTCCTTTTACAAGCATGGCTATCCCGAATACCTTGGGTGCTGTTTTTAATCCTAGCTGGCACCAAGAGTCACAAAATGAGGTAGCTCATTTCAAATATTTTCCTCATGGCTGTTCTGTTTCCCCATTCAGGAAAAAGATTATTGGTTACCATGGCAATCAGCTTCCACAGCATTCCAGTCTAAGCAACTACACAGGTGCAGCGTCACTCTACATTTACTCTAGTCCCCTGAAGATCTGCATGGTTTCCCAGCCCGTTCTCTGTGACTGCTGCTTAAAATGTCCAACAAAACAAAGTTCAGCCAGATAATTTTTTAAAGGCACTATATCCCAGGAATGTTAAAAATAGACTGCATATCAATTTCCTCTAATTGTGGGATCATTAGGATCAATTCCTCTATCCTATTCAGGCCCTCCACAGCACCTGACTGGAAACCTTCTGGAATCTTCTTTTTCAAGCGTAGGATTGTATTTTACTTCTCTAACCATACTTGGAAAATCAGCAATGAAATTACAATAAAAATCAAAGCAGGGAGAATGCCAAAAGATTACTTCCCATGTTCTCCAACATAGTTTCCTATGGGTAATTCTTCAATCTCTCTCCCTCTACAACTCACAAGCCATTCTATTTAAAGAAACAAAATAAAACAACTATGGATGCTCTCAGATGAATGTCTGTCCGAGACTTTGCCTTGGAGAAGCCAAACACCTGTACTCCCTCTCTTGAGGCTGTTTTCTACTATCTTAATTGAGAGTCCTTTGAAAAGACTTTTCAACTACCCTATTTCTGTTGAGAACAAGACTGGTAATAATAATAAAAGATGACTTTATACCAGCCAACTCAAGTTATGATGGTCTGGGTGTGCTAACTCATGGAGCATGTGGACTGAGACTTTTAGCAACCACTAGGAAAAAGTTTTTTCTACTTTTTCATTCTTATCACAACTTTTAGTCTTTGCTGGTTACTTAGTTTCTTAATAATTATTTGTCTTAAGCTAGTGGGATTTCTATCACTGGGGAGCTGTCTATGTATTATTTCTGCTTATGACTTTATTTGAAGTGGCAGTAGTATTTTGTGATTAAAAATAGGATACTCCAAAGGGAGTTGCTATTACCTAATGTTAGTCAATTAGAAATAAATTCTGGCTTTGACTCCCCTTTCTGCAATTTTTTTCTAGCTCATGAATGACTTTTCATTAAAAGAGACCCATCTCATGACACATCTATGAACATTCCATTGGAGGCTACCATCTCCTGCTAAGGGCATGGAAGTAAACTCAGAAACTGAAACAGATGCCTTCGCCCACAGATTCTAAAATCAGAGGGTATTCATAAACCGCCCCACAAGTTTGAGAGCATAGTGGGAAACAGGAACTGTTAAAAAACTGAAATGTTACTGAAGTACTTTCTTCCCCTTCCGGTGAGAGAAATTCATTCCTTTCTAGGAAGTTCAGTACTTTAAAAAACAAAACCAACATAAATTAGAATTGGAATTTATGGTATCACGGCTCATTTTGGGGGAAAAGATNTTTACTAATAGATGAAAAGCCCGACTCCTCTCAAAAGTGTACAGGAATTGTTTCAAAGTAGCGGAAGAAAGGTATTTATTTTTCTGAGGTCATGTCTCAAATCACGTTTCCAGGTCTTATTTACACCTTTGGCTGTATACATTTATACATACAACTACTTCCTGATCTGTGAATCACACACAAATGGGAAAGAAAAAAATTGACCAATTANAGTTAGAATTTACTAGAGTAAGAGGCTGAAATGATCACATACATTTTGAGTAATTATATCACAGTGAAGCATCAGATTAATGTACAAAAAAAGTTGCTCCCTTTCAACTGACAAGAGGCAGCTGAGAAGCAACCCTGCCCCTGTGAAAAGCAGAAACTCAGGAAAGGCTGGTATTCTAAAGGCACAGAAGCAGCTGACAGACTGTCTTGGCCGTTGGGTAACAAATGAGTTTGGTAAAGAATACAAATAGGAGGAAGTTGTAATCATAAGCTTGAATGAAGTGTTTGAAAATGGCAAAGTAAGAGTTAATAACACGGAGAGAAAGACCCAGAAAGAAAAAACTAGTTCAGAAGGGAAGTGGTTTGTAAAGAATTTTTTTTTTCTTTTTAGAGAGTAATAACAACTTGCATTTTAATTTGCAGNGATCAAAAGATGACAATGTTCAAAGAATGGCAGTTTCATTGTTTTAGTATTTTATATTTAAGTAAAAAACTCAATTTGTCTGAAATGTACCAGTTTCTATTAGTATGATGATAATAATATTAGAAAAATTGGCAAGCAGTTATTTGCTTTTCATTAACCTCTCATTATAATGTTTAAAAAGCCAATAACTCTTGGTTACCATAAACGTGTGAGGATCAGAGTTGGGATCCCCAGCATCCGTATAAGTGCTGAGTGGGCTGGCATCCCACCTGTAATTCTAGCAATGGAAAGACAGAGACAAGATGCTCAGAGTAAGATGGCTAGTTAGATTAGCCCTACTGATGACAAGATGCTCAGAGTAAGATGGCTAGTTAGATTAGCCCTCCTGATGAGCTCTGAGTTTAGCTGAGAGACAGACCCTCCCTCGATCAATAGGGTGGACAGCAATCAAGGAAGACTCCTGACTTAAACCTCTGGCTTCTACTTTTGTCATGCACACATGTCACACACACATATGCTAGCACACACACATGCATGCACATTCATACACACACATAACAAATATGTATCTGTGAGAAAAAGAAAAAAACTCTCAGCGTTTTTAATATTTCAAACCTCAAGATCATAATTTTATAATGTGAAGATAAATGACCAGGCAGTCTGATCAGTTGCAAATTGGTCTTAACAGTTTTTGCTGGTGTCCTTTAATCTTGGGTTCCAAACTGAAGCAAGAAAATGTCAATGCAAATTTTTAAAAAAAGGCAAATTCATTGTTCTCTAATTCAGAATCACGTGTTAACACTAAAAACATGTATTAAAAACCACNTGTAGTAGGCAAGCATGTGACATTCCTGTAATTGCATTGCTGAGGGGGATTAGGAGTTCAAGGTCAGCTTGGTCTAAACACTGAGACCCGGTCACAATCAAAACAAAGCCCACTAGTCCTGGCAGAGTCTATAGAATTTTAACTTCTTTTATTTTGAACTGCATTGGTATTGATTTACTATTTTTCTAAGGACAACTCCATGGTTTGGTAATACTACTATGTCCTGGATTTTCCAGGTCACTTCAGGTTTTGAATATTCTGTCATTAGTCAAATGACTTTAGTTTGTAAAATATGGTCACTGAATTTATAGTTACTGAAGTAGCAATGGCCTTTAGCAGTGTGCAGCATTTCTATTTCTGGACCACGATTGTCAAGTTAAATCAAATAAAAGTGAAGTCCAGCCTGTGAATCTACCTAATAAAAGGCTATCTTAGGATAATGAGACCATTTTAAAACTTTATGATTTTAAAAACATGATTTGCACATACTATAAAATTATGGATGGCTAATCATCCTTGCCATATAGAAAATGAAAATGTGCTTGAGAGTTTCTTGTGCTTACAAAATAAAAAAAAAGTAACCCTAATGTATGTTTGTGTTAATTAAAAAGGACCGGGTGACAGGCCTTTGTTTCCAGACTGTAATTGATATTCTTGGTAAGTCAGAACAGAAAGGATTCATTGGCATTTGCGATGCTGCAGAACAGTAATTATCTGAGAGATCTAAGTTTTTCTTTAATGAATTTGATTCATTATGTCATGCAGAAACATGGTTATGTTGCAAACGGCAACATTTAGAACATTTGGAAACTCCCCTCTGCTTTAATTACTACCCTTTGTAACAGGAGGTTTGTTCTAACTCCACTTTTTTTTTTAAGTCCGTGACATTAGGAGGGGGTAGTTTAAAAGTTGCCTATGCTCAGAATGGTATTTATGATTCCTAAAATTAACGGTGATTTCCCCCAAGTCTACCAGTAGCGATCACTCTCCCTCCCACGTTTCCCCGCAGGTTGGGATGTGAGCAGCCCCGGGGATGCTGCTGCAAACCCAGTGGGAGAGGGAGACAGGACATTACCGGCGACACTTCGGCACCGTTGCTATGAGTGATTCACTCGCGTTTGGCACATTTGTCCCAAGCAAAGCTCCTCCCGCCGCTTCCTTCTCCAAGCTCTCCTCCGACTGTCTCCGGCGCTGTGGCCTTTAAGGAGAAGCGAGAGCAGGTGGGCACACAGCAGCTCGCCCAGCCCTCCTCCCCCCTGCTCCTTCCCTAATTTAGCAGTACTTCCGGCCGCGTGACATCATCCCCCGCACAGGGTGACGTGAGCGGAGGGTGACGTGTGTGCGGAGAGCAGCGCGCTGACGTTGCTATTTAAAGGTCCTCCTGCGGGGAGGATGGAGACACAGCGCGAGCACCCGGCGTGCGGAGCAGCGGAGGAGGAGGCCGTGGCCGCCCGGAGCCAGCGCAGGAGCCGAGCGCGCTGCCCGCCCGCCACGGGCCGTTAGGGGAGGGGAAGGAAAAAGGGACGGACCGACGGACCGGCCGGCTAATCCCCTCCGGGCTTGTCCCTCGGCGCCCCGGTCCGAGCCCGGGCCCCGCCTCCGCCGCGCCCCACCTCCTCCGCCGGCCTGCGGCGGCCGCGGCGGCCGCGGCGGCGCTCCGCCCCTCGAGCCGGGAGGGCCGCNCCGCCCCGCCCCGCCCCGCCCCCTCTCCCGCTCGGCTGCCGTGCTCGCCTCACGCCGGCGGCGCGGACCGGGAAGCGGCGCCCTCCTCGGCTGCGCTCGGTTCGGAGCCGCTCTGTGGAGGCAGAGGCAGAGACGGGCGCCAGGCCGCCCGGGGCCGGCGGAGGCTGCCGCTGAGGGGAGTGTGAGGAGGCAGCGGCGGCCCGGGGCATGTGAGGCGGCGCGGAACGGGAGAGACCGAGCCGGGGTGGGGGCAACGATCCGCGGCTGCCGTGCCTCGGACGAGCCGCGTGCCTCTCGCCTCGGCGCGCCACCGCCAGGAGCTGGGGGCTGGGTGCCGGGGACGGCGCGGGGCTGGGTTCTCTGATTCATTCATTCTCGGCCGTCTGGAGCCCGAGGCCGCCGGTGCCGCGAGGAGAGGCTGGAAGAGGGGGCGGCCGCGAGCGGGGCTCCATTGTGCTCGGCGGGGGCCGGGAAGCCGAGGGAGGTGGGCTTGGGCCCCCCGCGCTGCTCCCCGGCGGCCGCTGCGCCCCCAGCTAGCCGCCAGCCTGGAAATGGCTCCGCTGCTGCTCCTCGAGAGAACGAATCGATCCTTCCCAGCCTTCTCCGCCTGCTCTCCACCTCCTCTCTGCTCCGAGTCTTAGGAAGACGAACATTCAAAGGACAGATTCCAATGTGGTGTGCCGTGCACATCGCGAGCGGCCGGGGTTTGCACTTCGAGATTTTTTTCTATAGAATTTTTTTTTTTAATGTAAGCGAAGGGAGACAGTGGCATTGCTGCCTGTAGGATTTTTTTTTTTATTATTATTATTAAAGTGCACGTCGCGTTGGGTTGCACGCTCCACCCCTAGGGACCTGGTGTGGTGAAATTTGAACCCACCGCCTTAGCCCAGAGAAGGCCGAGTTACCTGGCTCCCTGGAGTGTCGAGGGGACGGGAGCGAAATGACCAGCGAACTCATTTTTTATAAGATTCGGTGAAGCTGGGTTTTGCGTTTTCCTACATGTACACTGATTTTGTGGAATAGTTGAGTGCTATATTCTCCGCGCAACCTTTTCAAATTCCAAATAAGCAAATGTTTGAACGTCTTGGTATCAGCGCGAGTGAAATCCTTTTACCGACAAGAACTAACTGAATTGTCAGCATCGTTGAATTACCTCCGGAAAAGATCTCGGGGGTGGAAAAGCACCTGCAAAATAACAGACGGAGAAAATTCCTTGGAAGTTATTTCTGTAGCATAAGAGCAGAAACTTCAGAGCAAGTTTTCATTGGGCAAAATGGGGTAAGGATTTTGTGCTTATCACAGCTTTAAATCTGTTTATGCGTGTGTGCAGTTGAGCGGTGGTGGCGTCTGGTTTTAAATTCTACCCCTTGCTAAACGGGTACTACTTAAAAATAGAGGTTATATTTGTATTATTGTAGAGCGACACCAGAGGTTCTAATTAGAACGTGTAATGTTGTTTGTAACTCAGTTTTAGTCTTATTAATGATATGTATGAAGACAGTGCACTGGTCTACCCGTACTTCTTAATTGATCAAACCGCTGTGTAGGTTACCACAATCTTACCATCTTAGGTTTGGTTGACCGGTATCGTTCTAAGAGAAGAGCTGCATTCTTCCAGTACTTTGTAGAAATAATCAGTTGCACAAAGGGACGATTGTAATGAGTAGTTAGACTGCAGTCCTTGAAACTTGTAAGTTGTTGCCCTCACCGTGCCCTGGATTTTATCCTTGAACATCAGAAGCCAAAGGTACAGCGTTAGTTTACTAGGCATTAAAACGAAAATCTCAGTGTCTCACAGTTGCGGTTTCCACAGTGTGGTTGCTGGAGAGAGAAAGCTCTTGGTTGAAGGAACTTGTTCACTTCTTCTGCCTTTCTTTCTTAAGTTCAGACCTTTAGCTTGTGTCAACAGTGTCAGATTTACGTCTTCAACTTCAGCCAGCCAAGAGTGCATTTTCCAGACTTTCAATTCTAAACACTGCAGCTTAATAAAGTGCTAGGAGCTCTTCTTTATTTAAGCTGGAAAGCCCTGTTATGGGAGTGGTGAGCTATCTATCCATTTTTTTAGTGTGTTGTCAACGCTGTCTCTGAATTCTTCCTGTGGGCCAATTAACCGATACATATGTAGTTGAGGGACAAGATTTGGAATGATGGATTTTGAAATTCATATTGTTGGTTTATTTATTAGGAGCACACACTTTAACGTTCTGGAGGAGTTCCTTTTTGTTCTGGCAGTTAAAATTTGAAGTTTATTAGCTTATACAACTTTGAAAATGTAGAACANGTGTCACAGGAGTCCTTCCTCAGAAATTAATTAAGAGTTGCTAATTATATTTAATACTTAAATGACAAGGATAAGAATGTAATTAAAATACCGTATTCTATTTCTGGTGCTGCTAGTAGCTTTAGTGACCTTCTGCAAATTACTTAACCTTTGTGGACTGTATTCTCATCTATAAAATGAGGAGTATGAAAGTTTTTCCAACCTGTAAAAATGAATTTTTCCCCCTTCCCTCATTTAATAGTCAGTAGTTGGCTTTTTTCTTCTAAACTGTTTAAGCACTTAAGCTAAGAAATAATGGTGTTTGAAAATGTTTTGAATCAGTTGCACCAATTTTTAAATGAGAAAATACTTTAAAAAATTAATGTTGGAAATGTTTGAAGTATGGCTTCCCTTGATTATATGCAGCTCCACAGTTTAAAATGTGGTGTTGAAGTCTTGTTGGAGTGTCACGTGCACTCACACCTACACACAAAATCAGGTTTCATCGAGAAGGCTGCCTTCTCCAGCCTGGAGTGGCAGTGTCATGGAAGAGAATCAGTTTTCTGCATTTCTTAAATTACATGAACAACCACTGTTTTACCAAATGAAGAGGGAGATTAAGTTAATACTAAAGGAGACTAGTGCTAGAAATATGAATCCAAGCCACCTACATGAAACACATTTAGACACAGCATAATTTGTTTATAAACAACTCACTAGCCTTTTGTGAAAAATAAAGGGCTGGAGAGATGACTTGGGGGTAAAGAGCACTTGTTGCTCTTTCAGAGGACCTGGGTTCAATTCCCAGCACCCACATGGTGGTTCACAACCCTCTGTAACTCCAGTTCCCAGGGTTCTGATGTCCTTTTTTGATCACTGCAGGCGCCAGGCTTGCAAGTGGTGTTCATACATACATGCAGGCAAAACACTTATACATATAAATTAAAATTAAAAAAATGATTAAATAAAAATTAAAAAATAACATATAAAATAGGCTGTAATAGAACCCATTTGCCCCTTCAAAATTCAGGTGCCAAAACTTCATGGCCAATGTGATGATAGCTAAGTATTAAGAGTCTAGAAAGAAGGGCTGGAGATATAGCTCAGCAGTTAGGAACACTTATTTTCCCCCAAATCTGTATTTGGGAATGTGACCCTTTCCAGTGACTTGGTTTGTCTGCATTGTTGGAAAAGGAAGGGTTGTTGGAAATAGAAGAGAATATCATACAGCAAAGGCATTTGCACAAGTTTCTACCCTTTGTAAATGAATAAGCATAGCCATCTGGGCCTCTTTGAAAATAAGTTAATATTATATGAACTTTAAAGTTTTCCCAGGCGGTCCTAAATTACCTTACTTGGACGAATATCCAAAATTTCACATGGATAAAGAAGTTTATATATTAAGGATGGATTTTAGATGACTGTTAAGTTATAATAGGGTTTACATTAGATTTAATTGTAGGTATAATTAAGGGGTAAAGGACTTATTTTCTTAAACTAAAATAAATNATTAGACAGGGAGAAATGAGTCCTGTAATACTAGTTTATGAACTGTGGAAAAGGAGAACAGCTGAGACCAACAGTTGGCAGAGTCTGTCAAAGTTGCACGCACTGTTTTTAATTGGAGTGAGGTCAGCTCAAGTATGGCTGTGTAAAAATAGGTATATCAGACACCTTACAAATAAAGACAATTGTATATGTAAGATGAAACCATGAGAAGCTTCAGTATCTCAATGAGGAATTCCTATTAGGTTGTGTGCCCTGAGGAGTATACCATAATGTACTTAGTGAGTCTGGAGCTCTTTCAGAACACTTGAGAAGGCAGCCCATATCAAGTCACTTCAGCCAGTTATTTTGAGCTACTTTTTGTTTTTACCTAGTTTAGACTCTAATAAGAGATAGTTATGTACAAAATGGGAGTTTCCCTACTAATGGATGATGAGATTTTTATTTGTTTTTCTGATATCTACCCAACTTTGCAAACTTTGAGCCTTTTCTTTTTGCCTTAAACTCTTGAAGAATGGATATGGGTGCTGCTACATTGTTACCTGGAGTCACTTCTTTGCTGAAATATGAGAAACTGATCTAGGGATGGTAGCAAAAATGTGGAACTGTTGATCCACCGTCACAATAGGAGTGCATTTTGTAAAGGCAACCATCTTACTATTTCTAACAATTTAAGTCCTTAGTTCTTTGTTAATTTTACCGCACGTTTGCACTAGTTGTGTGGCATGTACTCAGCTGAATGTTGTTGAGTTTCTAGGTTAGAACTGGGGAATCATGGTTAAAGTAAGATGTGAAATTATGAAAGAACAGTAAAGTGGACATTTGTAGAGGCACACCGTATATTTGTGTGAAGGGACATTTGCTGCTCTAGGATGGATAAAAAGACTTTGGAGCAAGTGAGTACAAATGAGAGAGCATTTAGGTAGAACAGTGATTGACAGAACCACTGCATAAAAGCCTTGCTTGCATGGACTCCTTTGGATATGGAGGACTGAGTCTCCAGAACTTTATCCAGGACCAGGTTAGAGCACTGTAGGCCAATGAAAGCCTGTGTTATGCTATAGACTGGTTTTTAAAACATAAGCGATATGACCCAGCCTAGTGTGGCATGCCTTACATATCTAGTCCTTAGAAAACTGAGGCAGGAGGATCTGGAGTTTGAGGCTAGTCTGGGCTGTAAGAAAGAGCTTGCTTAAAAAAAAAAAAAAAAAAAAAAAAACAGGAAAATTTAAAAAAATGGCAGCATACATTTTTATGCTGTGACCTAGTACTCTTATAGTGAAATGATAAAATGACACAAAGTAATATTCTTACTTTACGTGATGTAGTCTGATAGTTTCTATTCAATTATATTCCATTTCATTTTCAAGAAGAAATGATAGTGAAGACACACTACTTAGATTTAACAAACCGTAGAAACTGGCAGTTTGAAAAAAACCCTGCTCTTGGTGGTATGATAGGAACCATTTTGGGACTCTAGAAACACCAAGCTAAAACAATGAACTCTGCTGGGTAAAGGAAGTGAATAATTGGACAGGCGCTGGGAAGCTCCACTGTGGAGAGTGAGTGCTTCGGAAATGTGTCGGGGGCCAGTAGAGTAGGGCTTTAGAACTAGGAGTTTTCAAGTACACAGGTAGAAATGTTGGAAACTGCATGGTGTGCTCCACGAGGAGTAGGCACTCACCACACTGAGGGGAGAGGTAACAAGAGAGACTGCCCTTGTACTTCGTTGCTTTATGTTACTGACAGTCAAGGTTAAAAGCCTTAAAAACATCTCAGAAGATCAGATCTCTGTTCTGCTGTCATTTGAGTTTTCTGTCTTGGATATTGCTAACTGAATAGAACAGGAAAATGAATCCCAAATATTTAGTATTATCTGGAATCGTCAGTTCCTACTCTAAGGTTTAAGTGACTGTTTTCAGTAGCCCTAGTGTGTTTGATTAGGACCTGTCTAGTCAAATGTAATGTGCACGCTTTTGTTTTAATACCTTATGACTTGTGGCTCATACACTTAGTGGTGACAGTGCAGTTTACAAGATACATTATGTTTGTAGAAGAAACAAGATTTTCTTGGAGGTCAGAAAGACTCATTTTTTTTATTTTTTTTTAACTGAGATTTTTGAGGTATTGTAAGAATTTAAGTTAATTACGTAAGAATTTGTATGTAATAAGGGTAATTGTAGGTGGGTTTAATCTGTGTGCAAGAATTGAGAATGAACCAAACAAAAAAATTTACATCTTTTGTTCCTTGAGACACAGGGGCTTGCTACGTAGCTCAGATTGGCTATCCCAGAGTACTGGCGTTTCAGGAGTGTACCGCCACACCCCATAAAGCCGTCACCCTTTCTGAATGATATTATGGGAGTAGAGGTGAAACTCAACAACAAAACCCAGCCAACAGTGTACAAATAAAATTGTGTATCTAGAATCTTTCGTTTAGGTTAAAAAATCTTAAAATTTACACACACTTTCTCCTTACTCCAACCCTTCCCTCCTTTCCTTCCTCTTCCCCTCTTCCTTTCCTCCTCAGCCCACCTATGTATGAAAGGTTTACTGTGTAGCCCAGGTAGTGGGGACTTGTGACCCATAGCTTGCTTCCCCAGTCCCTGAGTGTTGGGAGTATGCTCCTGCACCCAGTTCATACTTAGTGATAGTCTTCTCTAGCCATTGTAATCTAGCATGTGGGTCGATTTTGTGCTCCTAAGTGTCTAAGGGAGGGGGGGAAAACTAACCCTTGTTCCTTGTTTTTGTTTTATTAAATAATATTTTTGAGAAAAGAAGGTGAAGTAATTGACATGTATATCCTTTTAATATATTGACTTTTTNCCTCTACTTTCATTTTTTTATCTTATTTTTAAATTTTCCAAAAATCTTAAATCCATATGGCTTTTGTATAGCAAAATAATTTTTAACACATAAAACTGAATTTCACTTATACTCAACTATACTTTCTCTTTTTAAGATAGGCTGATCAAATTTTTCTCATTTTTTTATTAGAAAATAAAATTGTTTATGAAATCTAGAAAATGTCTAATCAGTGTTTTATCCTTGTAATATGGTTAACCCTTGCAGTCTTTCCAGNTTTTGAAGAGTCATCTTAATCTCTGTAGTTCCTAATATTATCGTAAAATTAACTCTGCCCTAGGAGTATCTTTTTTTTTAAGTGAACATGTATGTGTGTTAAGTGTGTGAGTGTGTGTATGTATGTATGTTTGCATGTGTTCAGGAAAGGTGTGTGTGTGTCTGGGTGCACATAACTATGTGCTAGTGTGCTTGTGGAGACCTGAGACTGAGATCAGTATCTTCCTTGATAATTCTCCACCTTAGATTGCAGCAGGGTCTCTTGCTGACCCCG
>LZPO01035046.1:7096-26519 GCA_001675575.1 Neotoma lepida | reverse complement strand
TTGGCTAGTCTAGCTAGCTAGCCAGCTTGCTTTAGGGATTCCGTTTCCTTGTCCCTTCCCAAGTTCTGGGATTATCCCACTCACTTAGTTTTCACATGGGTTCTGGGGATTCAGACATCACACTAGGCTTCACATTTGCTGTGCGAGCCTTTAGCCCACGGAACCATCTCCCTAGCTCTGGATATTTTCTTTCGGTATTCAATAAATTATGAAGAGCCCTTTCACATTATGTGTGCAATGAAAGGGTTAGTACCAAGTCCTAAGGCAGAGGTTTGTAAGAATTGACAGCTTTTTATAAACAAAAACTCAAAACAAAAACTGTGTTTTAGAATCGTGGATAATTGCAGTTTCCAATTCTGTATGGAGTTGTTTAGTCATTGTTACCATGGCTTATGTTTAATGGCATATCTGGATCCACGTGTCCACATGCTGCAGAGTCTAAAAGACCATAAAAGAGATTGTCCTTGACTTTATCACAGAAAGACTTGTTCCTAGTGCCACACTGTTGTTAGTTGTTGAGTCTTAAAATAGTTCTCAAAGGTCCTGGGAGTATACCTCAGCTTGCACAACCCCTGAGGCCCTGGATTCAGGTCNTCCACTACCACCAGGAGACGGGGCACATGGAGCCTTAGCTCTGACATGTATTTTCATGGCTAAGAGTGCGTTGTACTTCAAACAGATGCGTTTGTGACACAGCACCACACTTGGAAAATTAGCTGAAATGATTTGAGTGAATTAAGTCTCATTCTTAGTATACTAAAAATCCTGAGTTCTAGTAATTGGGATATGTCAGTTATTTTTTTTTTATGTAGGTACATTGCTAGATTCTTCTTTTGTGCTTAAGTATGTCTCAGATTTGCTTGAGAACTTATTATTGCTTTCCTATCTTTCTTAAATATTTGTGAGAAGTCTCAGGGTTGTTCTGTAAGGTATTTCAGAGATTCTGAGTTTTCATCCCTGGTACTTTCAGTTTCTCCCATAAGGCTCTTAGTAATGATCACTAGTAAATTATTTTGAATGGAATTAACTATGAAAGATCTCAGCATCTCAACTTAGAAAATGTTATCCGTGTCCTCCAATATTCCTAAACTTAGGACAGATAGTTTGAACTTACCATCCCTTTAGCTTTTTTGTGTGCTGCTTTCTACGTATTCTTTTGTAAAATGGTGTTGTTTCCTATCTTACTTGTTTGAAATGTCTGTCTTGTGGCTTTTAACATTGAAATGTATGTGGTTTGCTCAATTGCCCTGCCAGCTTCCGTCATACTACTTAATGAGGGCTCCCCCTACACTAATAGTATTACCAGGGATCATTGTATAGGTTCAGTTGAGAAGAGCTGGGTGTGGTGGCACACGCCTTTTGTCCCAGCACTAGGAAGGCAGATCTCTGAGTTCAAGGCCAGCCTGGTCTATAGAACGGGGTCCAGGACTACCCAGAGAAACCTTTACACAAAACAAAAACAAAAAACCTGCGTGAGAAGACTCTCGTCACCCTTTAAGCCAACTTTCTTAAGATTCTTTGTTGATTAAAAAAGCAAAAATAGTTCTAGATCTTGCAGGATGCCCTCTTATTAGTTATTATTTTGTTAAATCTTTGACAAGTTCATGCATGTGTGCAATGTATTGTGAACATATTCACCCCATTGCCCTCTCCTGTACCCTTCCCTCTCTTATAGACAGCCTTGCCCTCCCCCTTTTGTTGCTACTTCATAACTGTAATTTTGCTACTGTTATGAATCATAATGTAAATATTTTTGGAGATAATGGTTTGTCAAATGTCCAAGGAGTTGTGATCCACAGGTTGAGAACCACCTTTTTAGCCCCTAACACTCTTCCTGCGCCACTCTTCCTGCTCCCCTTTCCTCCATGTTCCCTGAGTCTTGCAGGGGATGATATAGATGTCCAGTGTAGGGCTGAGCAGTCAACAGTCATTTATTTTCAGCATTAGTTAAGAGTCTCTGTTGAATGTCACCTACTGTAAAAGGAAGCTTCTCTGGCCAAGGAGGATAGCAGTGTTAATCCAAGGATATAACTATAAACATTTAGAAAGCAGTTTGGTTGCATATCTATTTAGCTTAATATAAGTAATCTACAGAATTGTAATTGTGGCTTTTCATTTCTTTCATTTAGTATTTTGTTAATGTTAAAAATATGTGTATGCATTACTATTTTGATGTTAATCTGGGGTAAAGTATAAGATATTAATGACAGTATTACTGTTAAAATTTATTTTGTGACAAATTAGAGTATTCTGAGTAACCAGTGTTTAATCCATAGGTGAAGTTACAGGCTCTTAAATGTGGCAGGAAACTAGTCTAAAGAACAGTTTCAAAATGTAGCGCTTGCCATGATGCAAAAGTGCATGATGGAGCGGGAGAGACGGCTCAGTGGTCAAGAGCACTGGCTGCTCTTCCAGAAGAGCCGGGTTCTATTCCCAATACCTGCATGGTGGCTCACAGCCATCTGTAATTCCAGTTCTGGCCTCTGGGCACCAGGCATGCATGTAGTGCACAAACAGGCATGCAGGCAAACACATAAAGTAATGAAATAAAGACAAAATGTACAAGAAGTATATGTTTTAGGACTGCGTACGTAAAGTGTGCTTGTATATACAAAAAAAAGATGAGAAAGAGGCTTTCAAGCGCTGCCAGGTTTCTGGGAAGACCAATTGTGGAAGTTTTTGAGTCTTTCTGAATTGTTTAGTTTCTCTAAAATGAGTACATTTAAGTTTTAATGTTTTCTTTTGGGATTTAAGAGTGAAGGTATTTAAAGAATGTTAATATCTATAGTATAATACTACCACAATCAGTAACTGTTCATATATATAGTTTTATAGGCATTTGTATCAGTTTTCGCTTCTACACGTAAAGTCTTAGTTCATTATTTTTAAGATTGACTAGACAAGTAGTTACCCTGCTTGTCCAGCACAAACCGTTTTGAACGTAAGGATTATTCTGTTCACAGTTACCAGGGTGTTAATGCTAACTGCATCTCTATGGAGGAAGAGCTCCAAAGGAACATTTGACTAATGGAACATTCTACAACTGTGAAATGATAGAGCATGTGTTGAATCTTGCAGCTGCTGGGAGCTCTTGTCATTAGTTCAGGGAACCTAAATGGATGCTCAGTGATTGCTTTGGAAAGCTGTGTTTAATCCTTCATAGCTCTTCTAAAACATTCAAATTTAGTGCAAGCTTGGTTCTTGGTGAGTTCCTTAAATGCGTGTCTCTTGTCTTCCTTTAAGATGATGAAAATCCTGCATTTTACTTTTAATGTATATTTGGGATGTACTGAAGCGCTTATAAGCGTTTTGACATTATCATACATGTTTGGTATAGTATTTCCACTGTTGACTTTAAATGAAATTTTTATAAGCTAACCCTCCTTGTAGTTATTGGGCACTCTAGTCTCTGGAATAGTTATGTAGATAGAATCTGTTTCTCTGAAGATCTCAGGCTGGTGGAGGGAGGAGGGGGCAGTTGATGTTATTTTGGGACATTTTCCCTATGCTTGAAAGACCTATAAGTGGAGAGCCAGAATATAGCATATTGCAGTTTCTGAATGATCTCTGTTGCTTGATTTTCTAGTTTGTAAGAAAAAGCTAGTCCATACTGTACCAGATTTAAATTTGCCATTATTCTTTAAAAATATTTATTTTTATTCATGTATATGAATTTTTTGCTGCATGTATGCATGCACACACACACTTAGCCTGGTGCCTGTGGAGGCCAGAAGAGGGATCCCTTGTAACTCGAGTTATAGACTGTTGTGAGCTGCCATGTGGGTTCTGGGAAATGAATCCTCAGGTCCTCTAAGAGAAACACATGCTCTTAAGTGCTGAGCCATCTCTCTAGCCCCCAAATTTGTCTTTCTGGAATTACCTCCTAAACTCTAATGCAGTCATCAGCTAGTCAGAACAACACTTGATGGTGTAACGTAAAAGGAGTAGAGGTTAGTGAGGACTGTGAGAAAGTGAAGAGAGCACACACTTCCTGAACACATTGTTCTAAAAAGCCGTCTAATCAAGGAAATATCTCTAGCCTAATCTCTTAGTTATTCTACAAGCTTTTTTCTTTTATTAAAGCAATTGTGATACGTTAGCTAGGTCAGATACGATTTTGAACTGCATTTCCTCTTGGCTACAGCAGAAAGAAGACTAGATCATAGTATGATACTGGCAGAAATAAATACTAGATTAGTTGTTCTCAATTGTGAGCCTATATCAGCACCATGTAGAGGGCTTGTTAAAAAGATTGCTGGGTTTCCTTTACCCTCAGATTTTTATTCAGTGAATCTAAGAGTGGGCCCATAAATTGTTCTAATGAATTTGCAGGTAATGCTGCTGCTGCTGGATCTTACTGAGGGATGCTGCATTCCATCAGTGAAGCTCACAAAAGTGAAACCTTTGTTCAGAAATCTTACCTGATTCCTAAAATGCCTCTGTTTCCCATTCTCTCCCTAGTGCCTCCTTCCCTAGGCATGATCCACACACTTTAAAGTTAGAAAAACCATGATACAGACTGGGGGCAGGAACACCTGATTTAGTTGCAGACCTATTCTTTATAAGCTAGAAGATCNGGGATAGTCTGAAACTGATACCTTTGAACCTGATTGCTTTTAGCCACGCCTATTAGGTATGACCATTTCCTATTCAAGGTTCTGCTTTCTGGCATTTTTAAATGTATTGTTTTTAAAACTACCTGAGATGGCCTTGACTTCTGAAGTTTTCTGTTTTAGGAGAAAATATGATTTCATTCTAAATTACTGATTTTGCTTAAAAAGTTTTAAGTTGTGTGTCATAAATATTAGGCTTTTATTGTTGTGTGACAAACTAGCGATATTTTACTGGCTTAAAACAACACCTATTTGTTATCTAGATGTTTCTGTGGGTCAGGAGTCCAGGCATTGACAATTAGCTGAATCTTCCTCATAAGGCAATGCAAGTGGAAGCTAGGATTGTGATTATAGACATTTCTCTTGTATTCCTGTGGCTTTCAGCAGAATTAATTTCTTTGCTTGCTGTGTGTCTTCCAAACCAGCCAAGGAGAGCCTCCTTTTGTTTGGCCATTTACGTGCATAGATCCAGACCACTTAGGGTAATAATCTTCCTTTTGATTAATTCAGGGTCAGCAAATTTGTGGTCTATCATTTGTGTACACCACCTACTCGAGTCAGCTGTTCACCTGCTCTCAAGAGCAGTGGTTCTCAACCTTCCTAATGCTTCGGCCCTTTAATACAGTTCCTCATGTTGTGGAGACCGCCCCCCCCAACCATAAAATTACTTTTGTTTCTTCTTCATAACTGTAATTTTGCTACTGCTATGAATCATAATGTAAATATCTATGTTTTCCAATGGTCTTAGGCAACCCTTGTGAAAGGGTCCTTTGATTCCCAGGTTGAGAACCACTGCTCTAAAGGATTATGTACAAAGTGTCCATCAGGAATGGTCTTGGAGGCCATATTAAAATTGGTATATCATACTAAGTACCCATGGTTCTTTTTTTCCAAGTCTTTAACCTTTAAGATAGCCTTCTGTACTCCTACTCCTACTTGGACTGGTTACTCTTTATGCATCCCAGATCTTCCCTTATCATTTTATCTCATTTACTGGATACTATGTCTTTTTGTTTTAACAACACATTTTTCTGTAATGTCATTTCCTGTCAAGGGCCAGGTAGAATATAACTTTTTTCAGACACTATAGTATGTATGTGAAATTGTTCTTTTCTAGTTGTTGAGTGTATTATATAGAAAAACAGACAACGTCCTCTTATTTCATAAAGCCCCTAACTAACTGTGTTCTATCTAGTTTTCAGTGCTGTTGAAGCTGATTGTTGCTGCTTCTTGTTTCTTGATGTGTAGTGTTGATGATCTGAACCTTCATGATGATGTTTCCTGGGATGTTTTTCTTGAATGCTATTGTTTATTTGTTTATGTGTAGTGCTGTGGATTGAACCCAGTGCTTTGCCCCTGAGCTATATTACCCAGCTCTGCTTTTGTTTTTACTTTCTAATCATTTGTTCTTTAGTATTTTAGTGGGCTCTTGCAAACCTGGCAACTCACCTCCCTGAATTTGGAGATTTCCTTGTATTTTTAAGGAATAATTTCCCTCCCTTTCTCCCTACTTTCCAAGCCAAGGTCTTACTCTGTAGCCCATGCTTTAAACTATCCTGCCTCAGCTGGGATTATTGATGTGTGCTACCGTGTCTGGCTAGAAATATTTTCCTGGCCATTTTCTCTTTGCTCTTTATGAACTGCCTGTTTGTGGGATGATAGACCTCTTTTCATTTTTGCATGCTATTTTAATTTCTTAAAGAAGATTAATTGCACGCACATACCCATACCTGGTAGCATTCTGAGATAAGATAAGTATATTTCCCATTACATGCATTGGGGGGAGGGGTTTTGTTTTGTTTTGTTTTGTTTTGAGGGGACCTGGTTCCATTTGTAGCCTTTTTTCTTAATGCTCCTGTTTCAAGTACTGGTCCTGTTTGTGGGAAAAAGTAGTTGATGTTAGGGCTGAGGTAGAGATCCCATTGCTCTCTATTAAAATTTCAGCCAACCCCCAATTTTAAGTCCCATACTTTACACTCCTTTACAATCACCTTGCCTCTGCTCTGGCCAGCGGTTGTTCACTTAGCTCTCTCTTTGAGGATGCTTTGACACTTCCTTGTTTTGCCAACTCAGGTACTATATAATTTGTTTGCCATACTTGAAAAANTCGCTTTCTGTTCTATGATATTATGGGTTTATACCTTCTTTTCCCTTCACTTTGACTTAAATGGAATTTTAGAAAAGGAAGATAAATGTATGTCATTAATTTACCATGTTTGATCAGAATCACTGAGCCTTCAGGTCTTGAATTTATATAAGGTATCTTTCAGAATGTGTTGGTACTATTGATTAATTGATTGGAGTTTGGTAGATGACAAAAATACTTTCTAAAAATCTCTGTCTAACACCTGAAAACTCAAGCATAATTTAAGTACATTTTAAAATTAAAAACTTAAAATTGGGGGGTGGGTGGAGTGATGGCTTAGTGGTTAAGAGAACTTGTTGATCTTTCAAAGGTCCTCTTTTAGAGGACCTAGNTTCGATTCCCAGCACCCACACGGTGGCTCACAACAAGCTACAACTCCCAGTTTCAGAGGATCTGATGCCCTCTTCTGGCCTTCTTGGGTACCAGACACATACACACGATATGTGGACATATTTGAAGGCAAAACACTCATACACATAAAATAAAAAAATAATTTAGAGAGAGAAAGAACATACACCACCATACTTGACTATTTAAAACAGAAACCGAAAAACAGCCCTCAGCATAAGAGTGCTTGTTTTCCCTNTTGTGTTAGACAAACCAAAGTTTGGGTTGCTCTCACTAACACTGTGCTTCTTGAGCACTTGTTAAAAAAAAAATTAAGTACTTAGTTTGTGTCATGAGTCATGCTAGGCACTGGCAATACAAAGAGGAGTAGATAGACATTATATTATATGATATTATATTACTATGATTTAAATGCTGTATTGATGTACGCTGAGTTTGCGCATGCAGAGAAGGAAGTTCCTTGGACCGTCAGGTGTTTCATATAGCTAGCTAAGTTTGAGTTGAGACTTGAAAAACAAACAAAAGTTAGAGGAAGATGTCAGTAAGGTGGTTAGGACATTTCAGGTGGGAAGATAGTGTGGGTAGTTTCGGGGTATGAGTACGCTTGTTTAGAAAGGTAAGGTGGTGACGAGAGATAGGAGTGGAAAGCCAGTTCCTGACTGCCATGTTAAGAGGATTGTACGTTTCCCTTAGGTTAGTGGTTTTCATGTATTTTTATGTGCCCGTATCCATGAAAGATTTGAAGNATCTTCCTACATACATATATATTTATAAATTATATGTCCTATATGTGTGTGTATATTTATCTAAGTACATTTTGTATAACAGGCACATAACTTATATAATAGGCATATTTATGTATAATAAAACATAAAAGTAGACATGAAAGAAGAGGAAAACTAAAGCTATTGCTTTAAGTAATGGTGACCAGTAAAACAATTTCCAACTAGTTATTTCCAGCTGTGCATTTTAGATTAACCATTCAGACTACATTGCGCGAAAATGTTATATTTGAGGGAGGGAGGGTGTGTGTAAGAAGTAACTGGGATCAAAAGACACTTAAATTTAATTCCAAAGTAGGTTAGTTGCAGCAGTTTAGTCAGGAATAATTGTTTGAATTAAAACACTTCCCTAGGGCATGGACTCAAGAGATTTAAGTAGTGACAGTCTCTGAGAGTTGCTATAAACTAGATAGATTTGGAGGATAGGGCAGTAAAGAAGTTGGCTTGGTAACCATGAACTGACGTAGAGAACCGGGAGGAGAGAGACAAGTTTACATTGGAAAGAGATGGTGATTGATTGAAAGTTGATGTATTTATGGTCATCTGCATTGGGGATATCTTATAATTGGATATTCAAGTCTGACATTTAGTAAAAACAGAACTTGGCTAGGGATTGAGTTTTGGGAATCATTAGAATATATAAGTATTGGTTGATGCCATGAATGTGGATGAGCTCATTCAGGGTATTTATAGAAAAGAACAGGCTAGGCTTCTCTGGGAATCATCATTTTAGGAGTAGGCAGAGGAGCTGAGAGAATTGTCAGGTGAGAGAACATGTCACACAAATTAAGAAAATGAGCTTGAAGAAAGGAGTACCTGGGACTAGATGAGCAGAGTGACCAAATGAGTTAAGGTATCAGTGAATTTGGTCTTTAAAGGCTTTACCTTGAAAACTCCGTGCAGCCTACATTGGAAACTAAGCTGCTACAGAGTAAGGGGGCAGGATGAGGCAGATTAGAAATGTAGATATCTACTTTAAGAGAAAGTATTTTGGGGCTAGGAAGATGACTGTGATAAGAGCGTTCACACAAGGGCCTGAGTTCAAATCCTCAGCAGCATGTGAAAAGACCAGAGTGGTTACAAGCCTGTACCCTCACTAGGTTACTGGTGAAGACAGGAGGGTCCCTGGGCTTGCTGGCGAATACTAGTACCAGGTACAGTGAGAGTCCCATCTCAAGGGAATAAAGCAGAACATGGAGAGCAGAACATACACCATGCACACTTCTCAACGTCTCAGACAGACAGGAAGACAGACAGACACACACACACAAGAATATCTGTGAAATAGTGTAGCTTCACAATTCTCTAAGGTTCAGGAAGTTGAGTTTTGTTCACAGAAATATGGACAAACATTCTTTGAGAAGGAATAACTAGCTGGAGGGATTTTTAAAAGAACAACAAAGGATACTTGTTGAAGAAAGGTGGGGTAGGATGTGATGTGGCACATAGGTAAAGTGGTTGATGGTTAGTAAAAGAGATGTCTTCATCATAAACTGGAGGCAATGGGGAAGGAAGGCATGACTGTATTGCTTGTACCCCAAAGGACAGGAAACCCTTGGGAGTTTTTAGTTGATAGACTCCATCTTCTCAATTTGTTGACTGGTTTGTCTAACCTATAATGTGTCAGGCACTATTCTAAAATATGAGATCCATCTATAAACAAAGCCCTGCCTTTATGAGTGTTATATTCTAGTCACTAGAATCTAGTGAATGATAAACGACACAGCCATCTGCTGAGTGTGGAGAATATAGTTACTCAGAGCCTTGGAAAAAGAGGGTAGCCNGGGAGAGATTGCTAACCATGGCCCTCGGTAGCTTAAAGGGCCCAAGTGAGGTAAGTGGCCTTAAGTTACAGTGAACTCTGAAAGCAGTCTAAATGTAGCTAACTGGTATACCCAGATAGGTGGAAGAGTTTTCATGGTTTCCAGTCTATTAAAGCATTAAAGGATTATGTCTAATTTTCCAGTGTTCTCTTCAGGTTTTTTTGTTTTGGTTTGTGGTTTGAGACAGGGTCTCACTTTGTAACTGGGTGCTATTAGGCTGGTCTCAAACTCACAGAAATCTGCCTGCCTCTCTCCCCTAATTGCTGGGTTAAAGGTATGGGCTACCACACCTGGCCTCAATTCTATTTTAATATTTTCCCTTTAGTTGCCTATTTTCTTCTTAGAGAACATTCTGTAATCTTGGAAGATCAACTTCATAAGTAATAGAGTCTGCTGGAAAACCGTCAACCCCTTCTTTTCCTCCCTTCCTCTCCCGCCTCCCCCACCCGCTCCTGAGGACTGAACCCAAGGTTTACAGGGGCTAGGAAAGCTCACTGCCACTGAGCTATTACCCTAAACCCAGCCACCAATTGAAACACCCTGAAACCAAGTCCTGTAGAAAGTCGGGATGATATTTAATATCTTTAATAATTCTCTCTCACACATGCACAGCACATTTACTCNTGGTGAATCCAAGTGTATAAAACCATGAGTAAGACTTTTTCCTATCTAGGAAGGGCTAAAGTTAATCAGTGTAAGTGCGTAGATAACTCCTGCTGAGAACTCAGTATGTTATTATTTTAGGAACTTTTTCAAGTTATCCTATCTTTCTTTTTCTTGATAAATATTTTCAGTCTTTTCTGGACAAGGTAAACCTTAGCTTTCTTTCTAAATCACTCAAAGAACTTGTACTCTGTACTAACTCTGATCTTACCATGCTAGCTTGGATAGTGTTTTAATTTTGTGATGGACTGGCATGCTAAAGGAGTGCATGATAACTGTTCATTGGATAAATCAATAGTAAAAAGAGATAGAGGCTTTATGATGTTGAAGAATTTGTTCTATAAAACGGAATTTCATTGTGAAGCTTCTAACACACCATCTCTTTTTAAATCTTGAGATAGGGATTTGGGCTACCTAAGCTGTAATTGTAGAGTAGCGTATGTAGCAAACAGGTGAGGTTTCCAGAGTCAGAGAGTAGCACTGTGATCTTGAGCAAGTTATCTAAGTATTGTGTGCCTCAGTTTTCATATCTGTAAATGGAGAGAGAATTATGAAGGTAAATATAAAATATTTAAAAGGTTTTTAAAAGATTTCTGAGGTCAATATTTTGGAAAAGGAAGAAATCCTGTGATATGGGAATAAAGGATCAAGATCTGTCTCTTATACACATCTAGATGTGTATAAGAGACAGGAAGAGGACAGTGGAGGAAGCAGTTCCAGATCTGCTTCATGAATAAGGGAAAGTGTGGGGGCTGGTGAGATGGCTCAGCAGGTAAAAGCATTGATTGTGGAGCCTGGCCGCTCATGTAAAGGTGGAAGGAGAGAACCAGTTTCACAAAGTTGTCCTTTGACCTCCCCGTCTGTGCATGGCCCATGTGCACGACACACACATACTAATAACTAATTTAAGAACATATTTATATGGGTGTTTTCCTTGCATATATGTCTGTGTGCCATATACATAGTTGGAGCTCATGGAAGAGGATCCATCATTGGATCCCTGGGACTGAGTTATAGATAGTTGTGAGCCACCATGTGGATGCTGGGAATTGAACCCAGGTCCTCTGGAAGAGCAGTCAATCAGTGCTGTTAACTGCTGAGCCATCTCTCCAGCCTCCCAACCCCCTCCTCCTTTTTTTTTTTTTTTTTTTTTAAAGAAAAGTATGTTTTTAGGTATTGTGTGCTGAAGAGGAAAGGTAAAATTAATGGAATTTTTAAAAATTATTTTTCATTATTGTGTGTATGAGTGGGGACACTCACATGAAGGTCCTTCCACTATGGTTTCTGGGGATTGTACTCAAATTTGTCAGTCTTGTGTGGAAACTGCTTTTTACCTTCTAAGCCATTTTGCCTGCCAAAATTTATAGAATTTATGCACCCTCTTTCAAACAAATATTCATGTAAACGTTTTGTGATCTGTACCTGCCTCTAAGCCTGATGGCCTAAGTTCAGTCTCCAGGACCCACATGGTACAAGAAGAGAACTGATTTTTCACAAGTTGTCCTCTGGCTTCCACACATGCGCCCTTGGCACACATTTGTGCCTCTCCAAAATTAAAGAAATAAAAATGTAAAAAATAAAATATAACTTTTCCCACACAGATAAAGAAGCTCAGAAGACATTTATTTAGCTGCTTTGTTGTTGCTTTCTTAACTCTTTACTCTCAGGTTCAGAATCCTTTTGTAGAGCCGTGCTTATGTGTCTTGAGTGAGCCTTAAAATCCCAGTGTTAGCTGGGAGCACCTCTTGCTTGGCCTTGTGTTCTTTCCCCTAGAAAATGGAATGTCCACCACTTAATACTAATGTCATTTTAAAAGTAGACTGTTTTACAAGCTTTACCTTTTCTGGACCCTCATAGCACGCCATAGGCCTCTCCCATGAATTTATCACTTTATATTCATATATTCATATTGTAATTATTTTCTATATTAAAAAAAGGTTTTCAGCTGGGTATGGTAGTCACCATACCCAGCACCAAATAGGAAGAGGCAGGAAGGTTACAAGTTTGAGGCCAACCTAGGCTACATACTGAGAACCTATCTAAAATAAAAGACAAAGAGAAAAGGAAAGAAAATAAATTTTCCTTCAAGATAAACTTAACATGGGCTAGGTATGTTTGTGTGAGGTATCCCCTCACACAAAGCTCTTAACAGAATGCGTGGCAAACATTAGGTACTAGAATTATTATACTTGTACTCAATGGAGACTATATTGGAGTTGGTAACTGCAAACTACAGTAATTTGCTTAATAATCATTTCCCAAGACTGGCTCAGTAAGGTTTTGAATTCTTGCCTCAGCCTCAGCTTCCTTGTGTGATGTTAATTTGGCTTCGTTCTCCTTAGTTACTAGATGGGAGTGTGTGCCTCATTCAGCTTTAAGATTTAGGTGATGATCTTCACAAGGGAGATCAAGAGCCAGTGAGAGTTGCTGTAGGGCCTCCCTGATCAGTCTCACAACCCTGTTCCGGTTACCTGCTGTTAAGAGCATGTTCATGAAAGAAAGAGTAAGACACTGGAGGAGTCTACCATTTTCCAGGGTTTGCTGCCTTGTCTCTGCTAGATTTGGGGAGCTTAGACACATTCCTAAATTTTAAGAATTTAAGTCTTATAAATATTGTGATAAATTTTAAGCATACAAAAATGAAAAGATAATTATATATGTTTAACACCTGTATAGCCATTAGATAGCTTCAGTAATTAACATATAATCTAAATTATTTCATCTATATTGTTTATCCTTCTCTGGATTATTTTATTTACTTGTTTGTTGATTGGTTTTTTTTTTTTGAGACAGGGTCTCTATTATGTAGTCCTTGCTGTCCTGGAACTCACTCTGTAGATCAGGCTGGCCTTGAACACACAGAGATCCACCTGCTTCTGCATCCCAAGTGCTGGGATTAAAATAGTGTGCCACCACACCCGGTCAGTGGATTACTTTAAAGCATATTCTAAACATAATATATTTCACCTGTAAATAACTAAATATGTGATCGTTAAGTTACAAGTGTTCTTTAAAATAATAATTTTCACAATGCTATAGTACCAAAAAAAGTCCATCCTCCTCACAGATTGTTACTATCTAAATAAAGTGTATAACNTGAATATAAAATATCAGCTGTCCTGATTGCTGCTGGTATTGCACTAGTGCAATTGTTTTTGATCTCAGTGTTCTAATCACACTGTACTTTGAAGTTTCTGGACCTGTTAAGCAGTTGTCAGCCTCAAGATCTTGGCAAATTGTTTCCATTATTGCTTACTGTATTACAAATGATCCCAGAATTTAGTAGCTTCAAACATTTGCAGCTGTTTATTAGCTTACGAATTTAGAACTTGGAAAAGCTTTTGGGGAATGGTTTGCTTCCATCCTATGTGGTTTTGGCTAGGCTGTGGGGTTACTCATGGGCACAGTAAGCTAGTGTTGACTTTCAGCTGTGCAGTCAGCTAGAATTGGGGCCTTGATTTCTTGATGCTTGGCTTGCTATACAGTGTAGTGGCTGGATCCTTAAAAAACAAAAAACAACAAAACAACAACAAAAAAGCTGGAGCTGAGTAGCCTGTTGTAACCCAACCTCAGAAATAAAATGCTGTCTTATTTGGTNAGTCATGAAAGGCTCATTCAGTTTTCTACTTTTTGATAGGGAGATGGCATGGTTTCAGAAGAAGGAACAGATAACGTTTTAGCTGCCTTAAGACATTGCACATGCTGTTATTTGAATCAGAATTGCAAGTATTTCTCAGATTCCCTCTCTTCTGCTAACTAGGTTCCCCTTCTTCTGTTCTTACTGTGCTGTCTTTACCATGAGGATTAGATCATGTCATATACCCAATACCTAGTACTGTACCAGTTGAAACAGTGAAATGTACCAGGCATGGTGGAGCACACCTTTAATCCCAGCACCCACGAGGCAGAGGCAGGTGGATATCTGAGTTTGAGGCTAGTGAGTTTCAGGACAGCCAGGGTTATTCAAGGAAACCCTGCCTCAAAAAAAGCAAGAGAAAAAAATAAAGAAATATTACAGTGTATTATTTTATATTTGGAAATCCAAACATTTTATTTCACTTGCACAATAGATACAATAGAAACACCAGAAGTCTTTCTTGTGTTTCACTACCTATTTCTTAACTCAGGGCAAAGGTGAGGTGGAGAGGCAAAGCAGTTGGAGAGGAGGAATTATCTATGTATGGGAGGTAGGATGGGGATGATAACTCATTAGCAGTAGAGTGCTTACCTAGTATGCATGGGTCTCTGAGTTCAATCTATAATACTGCTTTTAGGGAAAAGGACTGGAAATATGGCTCAGCTGGTAAAGTACCTGAGGCACAAACAGGAGGCTAAGTTCAGATCTGCAGAAGCACATAAAAGCCAAGTGAGGTGGTCGTGGGAGGAGGATGGGCAGAAACAGGACAATTCCTGGAGCTCATTGGCCCGCCAGTCTAGCCAGTCAGTTTTGTCTCAGTCCTGTCTCAGGAAAATAAGATGGAGAGCCCTCAATTTAACAAGACCTTTGACATTAACTTCTGGTGCTCATATGCACTTTTGCACACACCCACATAAATAGGTCCATACATACAAAGCTCAATTTCTTTCTTTCTTTTTTGGAGACAGGCTCNTTTTGGATAGTTGAAGCTGGCCCCACTCTGTGGCCCAGGCTGGCCTTGAACTCATAATCCTCCTGCCTCAACCTCCTAAATGCTAGGATTAAGTGCTGGGATTATTGGTATGCATCATCAGCATGCCTCATTCCGATAGCTGACTTTCTACTTGCCCTTTCCATACTTTTCAAACCTCAAAACCTACAGTCCATTTTCTGTCTCTGTAGCATTCTATTCATGACAGGACAATTTGAGCTCTAAATGTTTATGTTGAGAAGCATGATAGAAAATAAATATTCAGTACTCTTAGGTAATAGCCAAATAGATGTACTTTAGTCAAGAAAAACTAGCCAGATGCTCATCTAGAGATACTATTTTTACTTTTGGCACAGAACTAGCAAGGTTGGTTAGCAAATTTTGTCAGAGATGGGGTAGGGAATAGATAGCAGCAAGAAATCTGTTGATCGCCTCAGATGAAAGTTGCTTTTTGAAACTTTGATAATGATGACATTGTAGTGTGAGAACTATAATAATGTGAAGTAGAAGTTGCCGCAGATTTTGAGATTTAAAAAAAAAAGTTTAACAAATACACACAATCTGGGTAGACACAGGAGACACAGGGTAAACAAAAATGCATATGGCCCTACCCTCACAGAGTTTTCAATCTGGGGATAGAGGCAGGCACTATGATTAATGTTTGCAAGATACACTTCCATTATTTTTTTAACTTACATGTGTCTTTATATTTCAAATGGTTTTCTCATAAATGTCATATATTTGGGTATTGCTATATAACCATTTGATAATCTCTGCCTTTTTATTGGAATATTTAGATCATTTACATTTAATATGATGATTGGAATGATTGGATTTTATTTTACAATCTTTAGTTTTTTTGTCTCAACTGTTCTCCTTTTCTTTCCTTTATTTTAGATTTCTTAAATGATTGCTTTTACCTTCTTTATTATCATTTAATGGTTATTTAGCTTTTTATCAGTTTTATTTATTTTTATTTATATGTATATATGTGGAGGGTGTGTGTGTGCAGGTGTGTGGACGCCAGAAGAGGACATTGGAGCCTCTGGAGCTAGAGCTACACATGGATGGATGTAGGCCACCTGTCTTCTGGAAGGCAGGAAGTGTTCTTGATGGCTGANCCCTCTCTCCAGGTCATGTTTAAGGTTTTAACTTTCAAGTGTCCACGCAGATGGAGGCAGAGGTTGACATCAAGTTGGCATCACTTACTCTCCACATCTTTTCAGACTGGATATCTTACTGAACCTGGAGCTTACCAGTTGGCTAGACTGGCTGGGCCAGCAAGTCCAAAGGCTTTTCTGTCTCTGCATTCTCAGTGCTGCTATTACAGGTGTGTCCTGCTGTACTCCACTTTTTTAAAAATGTGGGCATTTTTGAACTCAGGTCCTCATGGCTGTATGATGTGGTAGTTTGAATGAGAATAGCTCTCATATACTCAAATATTTAAATACTTTATCTCTGGGTGGTGGAACTGTTTGGGATGAATTAAGAGGTGTGGCCTTGTTGGAGGAGGTGTGTTCCTGGAGATGGCATTTGAAATTTCAAAAGTTCAGGAGCATCTCAGTTTCTCTGCCTCATGCATGTAGATCAGGATCAAAGTCTATGTACTGCTCCATTCAGTGTCTGCCTGCCTGCTGACATGCTCCCCACTATGATGATCATGGACTCCCCTCTGGAACTGTGAGGCACCAAATTAAATGCTTGCTTTTATAAGTTGTCTTAGCCTTGGTGTCTCTTACAGCCATAGAAAAGTAATTTAGACATGTGGCGTGTTCTTTATGACAAGCCATTTTCTCAACCTCTATAATTTTTTTTAATCTGGAAAAAATTAAATGCTTTATTTAACTGGTACATAAAAACACAGAAGTTATACATTATTAAATTCTTAAAAATCTTTTAATATATATTTCTTGTATGATTGGGTTAAATCTATTGATTTTTCTCATTCATCACTATGACAAAAAACAAAAAAATTCTTTTAGCTTCTGTGGTATATAATAAAGTAACTTTTTCTGAAGTCATTCAGCTGTACAAGAGTATATTAGAACGTCTTGTCCCTATCTGTCTGAAACTTAGTACTTGTTGATCGGTGCTGATCAACATTTCTATGTATTTGTTGTTACAGCGATCAACATTTCTATGTATTTGTTGTTACAGAGCCTTGTTGTATAGCTCAGATTACTCTTACACTTACCATCTTCCTCTTGCAGCCGCCTTTTGAGTACTGTGAATGTGCCACCAAGCCTGTCGTCCTTGTTGTTAATAGTACACATTTTTAACCCATCACATTGCACTTTTGAGTGAACTTACACTACCTCACATACAATAAGAACTTTATTTCATTTATCCTCAGAAGGATAAATAAGAAGGATATCAAAAACAGATATTTGAAGGAGCCTTTGCTTCAAGGATGTCAAAATCTGCAGTTGTTCAAGTCTCTTACATAGATGGGCACAGTATTTGCAAGTCACTTACACACATTATCCCTTATAATTTAATTAATTAGTTGTGACTTTTGCTGTACTGGAATTACACTAGGAGTTTGCTCATGCTTGGAGATTGCACTCAGCTCTGTGAACTCTCTCCTACTGGGCTACACTCTCAGCTCTCTGATTTCAGTTATTATTTATGATAATAAAATGTAAGTACTATGGAAATAGTTCTTATAGTAGTATTGTTTAGAGAATAATGAGAAGGGGAAATGAATTTGCATGTAAGGTTTTAGTAGCATATCTGTCTATGAGTGGTTAAAATCATGATGAGAAACCTGTGGTTATGGAAGACCTACTTCATAACGTCATTCTTCTGCCTTTGTGCTGTTGTTGTGTTCTTTACCTCTGTTAGTGTTATGAGCCCTACATTACATTGTTATTTTTACTTCAACAGTTATCTTTTAAGAGATTTTTAAAATAAAAAATTTCCACATATCTTAGTTACTTTTCTCCTGCTGTGAAGCAACACAATGATCAAAGCAACTTACAAAAGAGTTTATTGGGGGCTTGCTTACAGCTTCAGAGTTAGTCCATGACTGTCATGGTGGGAAGCATGGTGACCAGCAGGCATGGTGCTGGAGCAATAGGTGAGAGCTTACATGTTGAGATAACAACCATGAGGCAGAGAGGAAAGGCCAACTGGAAAGAAACCTCAAAGCTTTCCACCAGTGATACACCTCCTCCAACAAAACCACACCTCTTAATCCTTCCCAAATCGTTCACCAACTTGTAAATAAGCATTCAAANATGTAAGCCTGTGGGGGCTATTTTCATTCAAACCATCACACTCTACTCCCCGGGCCTCGTAGGCTTGTAGCCATATCATAATACAAAATGCATTTAGTCTAACTCCAAAAGTCTATAGTCTTGCCCAGTCTCAACACTGTTTAAAAGTCCATCATCTCAACTGGACATGGTGATGCACACCTTAATTCCAGCACTTGGAGGCAGAACCAGGTGGATCTCTGTGAGTCTAGGCCAGCCTAGTCTACAGACTGAGTTCCAGGACAGCCGGGGCCACANAGAGAAACCCTGTCTTGAAAAACCAAAAAAGAAAAAAAGGTCCAAAGTTTCTCTGAGACTCAAGGCAATCTCTTAACTATAGCCCCCTGTAAAACCTAAAAGAAAAATATATACTTCCAATATACAATGGCACAGAATATATATTATCATTCCAAAAGAAAGGAATGGAAGCATAATGAGGAAATACCGGGCCAATGCAAGATGGAAACCCAGCAGGGCAAACTCCAAATCCTGTNATTCCATGTCTAATGGCTTAGATGGCTCTGCCCTTCTAGCTTTCTTTCTCTTGGGCTGGTTCCACTCTGTCAGCAGCTCTCCTTGGCAGGTATTCCACAGCTCTGGCACCTCTAACATCCTGGGGGTCTCCAATGTAATCCAGGCTTCACCTTCATAGCTTCATGCAGTGGGCTTTCAGGGCCTCCGGGCAGAGATTCCCCTGCTACACATCTGGCTTCTCTTAACCCTGGAGGAAGATTCCATAACCCCATTACTCCTGTATCCTTCATGACTCTAAAGCCAGAACCACGTGGCCAGTGCTGCCAAGTTTTGCTGCCTGCTTCAGTTAGAAACTGGCCCCTCCTTGAATTACATTTGCATAAGCCCTGCTTTGTTNTTGCTCTTTAGGAACAGACAATTCCTTAGGCCTTTTATTTTCACAAGCTGCAGGATTAGCTGGGTTGCCCCTTCCTTTGAGGACACCACCTTCTTTACTACATTTATCACCAGGCCTTTCTGAAGCTTCTCACCTCAGACATGACTCCAACGTTATGTTCTGTGGTGTTCTTTTTCTCCTCAAACAACAAGAAAAAACAAAACAAACAAAACCTAATACACTTCATTTCTATTTCTGTACCTTCCAGTTAAATAGATTTTTTTTTCTTTTTTTTTCTTTTTTTCTTTTTTTT
>LZPO01035045.1:147818-160875 GCA_001675575.1 Neotoma lepida | reverse complement strand
CCCCCCCCCGGCCTTTGGATCTTTCTTCTTAAATGGTTACCTTATTTCTATTTATGTGTGTGTGCACGCGCCTGCTTGTCTGTATGTGTACCACATGTGTGCAGGTGCACGTGGAGGCCAGAAGGGGGCACTGGATCCCTTGGACCTGCAGTACAGATGATTGTGAGCTGCCTGATGTGAGCAAAGGTAATAGAAGCCGGGTCCTCTGCCAAAGCAGCAAGGACTCTTAACCATTGAACCATCTCTCTCACTACAAGATTAGATCATTCAAACAGCCTTGAATGCCATGGTTCCTGTTTTAGATTCATCTTTACCACTTTACCCATGAATCTTCATTTCTATCTCCTGTCTTCTGTGCTTTTACCAAACTTTCTGGGCCATTGTCAAAACTTACAAAGGAACTGCTAGACATTCTGCATAGTTTCTATCCTTTGGTCTTAAGAAGACTTTTAGTGCAGGTATTGCTGCCTAGAAAATAAATTTTTTGTGTAGAAGTAAACACGTGAGCCACTATATATATCATACATTCTAGCCTTACATCAATCATAATGAATGAAAGACACTATATCACTCCATTGACTTAACAAGCACACTTGTATTCAAATCCTGCAGATTGAATTCTCTATTCTTTGATACTTTCAAGAGACTTGAGTGGGCACTAGAAAAAAAAACTTGTAACTAACTTTTCACCAAACAAGGTGACTGTTCAGTCTCCTAGAATTTGCACTTCATTGGGGAGGAGCCACTGAGCTTAATTAATCGAGAGGGATATAATCAGGTTTGCTTTTTTCTCTCTTTCTCTGAATTTCTCTGGCTATAGTGTGAAAAATAGGTTGGAAGGTATATAAATCAAGGTTCTTTAGAATAACAGAACTTATAGAGTGAATATACATATATATATATATATGATTTATTAGAATGACTTACAGGATGTGGTCCAGCTAATCCAACAATGGTTACCTATGAAGAGAAGGTCCAAGAATCACTGGGTGTCTCAGCTGGTCTTCAGTATATGCCAGAATCCTGAAGTAGTGGGTTATAATGCCAGTGAAGGAATAGAGTTACTAATGAGGAGAGAGCAAGCAGGCAAAGAGCAAAAGCTTCCTGCACGGCCCAAATTAGAGGTGGGTTTTCCCACCTCAAGATCTAGAGTAAAGGTGTGTCTTCCTACCTCAAAGATTAGAAGTAGATCTTCTCACTCCAAATTAAGTGAAAATCCCTCCCAGGTGTGCCCCTCCACTTTAGGGTTTTAGTTTTAATTTAGTTTTTATATAATTTATTTAATTTAGTTTTAAGTTTTAATTCCAGATGTAGTCAAGTTGACAACCAAGAATAGCCATCACAGAAAGGGTAAGACCAACAACACAAAGCCAATTGGAGGGTTGACACAGGGTCCTAGAAAAAGGAGATGATGGCCTGAGGGGAGATGGAGAGTGACAGGACATTGAAAGTTCTGTGGTCAGGACCCATTGCTTAGCTGTCATGGAGGGGTTAGGAGAGTGAGTGGTTGAAGATACCAGCAGGAATCCCCTTTGTTGAGCAACAAAGGGGAAAGGTCGCCATTGACTGCATGAGGAGCAAGAAGGGAGAGTAGGTTCCATGGGAGACAATGAGCTAGATTTGGTTTATTAAGGATGAAACAGCATCAGGAGGAAGGTCTGGTGTTTGCGCACTGGAGACAGGAGCTCGGGATTCAGATGGAGTCAAGGGAAGAGGATGTGAGGGTCAAAGAAGAAGCTCAAGGTGCAGCAATCACTGAGCTGCTCCCAGCTTAGTCTTCTCCCTGGAAGTACCACAGTTCCCAGGAAAGACCACAGAAAACTTCGTTAAGGTTGAAGAGTGAAAATGGCTCCTTTTAGCAAAGCGGAAGTACCTAAATGTTGCAAAATTTACGATGAAAGACCATTCTATAACCAACTCTCATTTACAGCCAGCCATGCCTATCATCAATACACTATTGCTGCTTTAAAAATTCATTGCTCCAACCCCTTATAATAAAACTGGATAACCTCACTGCACTTAGAAGCCATATTATAGATTCCAAAATACATCCTGCAATTTTTAAATGAGCTATTAAAACTCTTGGCTATATCTACTCTGACAGTTAAAATACCCATATCCGTAGAGATCGGGGACTATGGAAGTCAGTATAACCTGAGCCATGGCTGGTTCTCTCTGTGGCTGGAGAGAAGAGGCAGGGAGTCGCAGATAACCCCATCCCTGGCTCATCCTGGGCTGTCATGGGCAGGAGGAGGAGATTGGCATGTAGGAACCAGCAATGGAAAATAAATAGTTATCCAGATTCCTACATACCGCTGGAGGGTGGCTCTAGAATCAGTGGGCATGCCTATGGGTGATCCAGCATCCATCTAGAGAAACAGTTTCCAAGTAGGGATAATTTCCAGAAAGCATTAAGCAGCATCCAGAACCAAAGCCCTTTTGTGAGCTCCCCTGTTCACTTTTTACTACCCCAACATCAGCTGGCTCACACCATGACCTTACTGGCAAGAGCCAGGACTTGGACTTCACTGGGCTTTTCAGCTCGATGCAAAGGAACACAGTCCTGAAAAAGTCCCACACTTCCTCCTAGGAAGACCGATTTTGGTTATTTATGTCACTTCTTTGGATTGATGGTGTTTGGCTTCAGATTCATGTCCACAAATATGGGTGGAGATGATGGCTATCGCAGCTGAATTACAGGCTTTAGCTCTTCCTTCAAGACCCTATTAAATGTTTTTATAAGTACTGGAAGTAATAATTTTATGAAGTGCCTGAAACTTAACCATATAAAATTGCTTGGAGAATGCTCTTATTTTCATGTAAATATGAGTGTCTTGAGGACCAGGAAGATACAGTTTTGGAATCAAGTTAAGATCTCTTTCTCTCTTTCTCTCTCTCTTTCAACAGTGTATTTATAGTTGTGAGTTGATGAAGCAGGAATTTTATTCAAAATACCATTTTCTTCCATCAACAGAGGCCGTCCATGAACTCCATAAACATTCATTGAGCACTGTGCCCATCACCAAGACAGAGATAAAGGGTCACAAGTAACACAAATCTTCAAAAAGGCTAGAGTTGTAGAGGTAAAGGACCCCATCTCACAATATTGGCAGGAGCCTATATATGCCAAAAACTTGCCGGTGTTGGGAATACAAGAGCAAAGCCAAAACTGAAATATTTTATCCTCTAGTTTAGGGGCAACAAACAAACAAACAAACAAATAAATAAATAGATAAATAAATAAATAAATGGTGGGAAATAGAAGTGGATGCTAGAGAAAAAAACTAACTTCTGCGAAATAGCGTCAACAGTGAGAAGCAGATTAGACTGCAGGTGTAAATAGAGCTTATAGATGAGTGGGACTTAGACCAGAGTCTTGAAAACAAACAAAGGGAATTCGAATGGATTTATGTTTAAGTATCTATAGCAGGCAGGTCATTGAGAAGGAGAGGAGAATGGAGAGAAGAACCACAGCCATGTCTCTGAGGCGGTAGTGATCTCAGTGGATCAACAGAGTGAGTAAAAGTCTACTGTGCCAAGAAGAAAGCGTTTGCGTTGGAAACTCACAGGTCATTTTCACAGGTATGCGTTGACTAGGTATGTGTATAGACTCTGAATTCACAGACAGGACCTATGTGCCTGCTTCTGACCACCCTCTCTTTAGTCCTCCACTGCCCTGCCTGACCCAGAGAAGTGTTTGTCAAGTAAATCAGGTAATAGAAAGAAGCTTATATAGAGAGTGCGTGGTCTTGATGAAGGGTCTTTAGTGACGGGATGTTATGTGATGATCTTGGACCTGGCCTTATTAGCAACCAAAAAAAAGTGTATGACCCATGTCATCTGGCATACGCTTCACTTCTTGAAGGAGAGAAGTAATGTTTGGGGCATTGTTGGCTAGGGAGACAGAACTTTTAAAGAGCTCTGGTTTGGGCAACTTGGATGTATTTGGGGGGAAATCCCTGGATCTGCAGAGCTCTGTTTGGATAACCAAAGAAGGCTGTAAAGTGCACTTCATCTACCACTTGCTGGCTTCTTGTCTTTCCTAATCTGGGAGTGATGGTCCCACCTCTAGGGGAACAGATAGCCATCCCATCCCACACTGGGCAGGCCCCCAGGGGACCCGGCTCCCAGGGGACCCACGCTTGTCCTTCCACTCACTTTTCACATTCCTCTTACTCACCATGCCCTCCCATGTCTCCATCCTGTGTCACTTTCTGCCAGCAAGTCCAGAAAAGACCCAATGTTCTGACTCTCTCAAGGAAGGAACCACTTGTCTACACTTAAGCATACAATGAGAACCATGCAGTTTCCAATTATAGTTAAACAGAAAAAGGAATAGGAGAAATCCTTCCAGAAAGGCCCTCAAGTCACATCTGCTGGCCCTGCTTATAAGTGGGCACTGTCATGGGACAGAGGTTAGAGGAAGGTACACCTGGCAAAGGCCCAGCTTGTCCCCACTAGCTTCCCAGGCTAAGCCATGTTCACCATCACCACAGACCATTATAGGATGCTAATAAAAATTGAAGGCTCTTCCCAGAAAAATGCAAATTATATATACAAAGACTTGAACTGTGGTTCACAAAGAATCTGTCCATGGGTCTTGAGTTGTGAGCCTAGGGTTCTTGTACGGCCTAACCCAGGCAGCATTCCTAGCGATTCTTGGCCACCACTCCATGTGGATACTCTGAAGATTTCTGGTAACGGAGAACTGTCCCAGTGTGACCTGGATGAACCCCAGGAGATGATCACTCAGGTCACAATGACACAGTCAAAAGAGGAGCCAACACGGGTCATCTGGTAGACCCCAGGAGACTAAGAAATTTGAGCCTCTTCTTATGCTGTCATACCTACAGCATTTCTCTGGCGTTTGATTGGATGAGGCAATTTTCTCCCTGGTAGTAAGGTGCCAACTTGCTTGGCCTGAATGTTACTTGGCACTGGAGCTCCTTGGCATGGCAAACTGGCCAATTGTTTCTCTTCTCTGTTCATTGGCTATGTGCCAGGCCTACTACTGAGACCACTGGTTAGATAATAATCAACAATTAAGAGAAATTTTCTCCTATGGTCACATAACATCAGATTGTCCTTTAGAGTCAGCTTTTTATTAACTCTAGAGTCATTTAAACTCTAATTTTCAAAATATGATAATAAGAATGTTCTGAAAGCTTTCTGAACAGTACATTCTAACTTTTTAAAAATGTGGGTATCAATTATACCAGTTCACTCTTCCTTATGTGTGCCACACAATGGAAGCTGCCTGCATTGCCACTAGCAGTACCCATGCCATCACTGGACTGCTAAAAAGACATGTGAAGATTGGGTAAAGTGAAATAGGAGCTGGATCTAGTCTTGACCCAGTCACAGAAGAGTCATGCATTTTGGAGAAATCACTGGCCTATTCAGCTTAACTGTCTTGATCTCTACAGGGCAGAGGGATGCTGCTGTCTCTAGAGTCCTGGCAATCCTTAAAGCCTAGAAATTCTAAGGCTGAAGTTACCTGGGACTCATCACAACTTAGGGTCTCTTAAAGTTGTCACCAGTATCTCAAGTTTTCAGATAGATAACGTGAAGCACACACGCTGGGAGGCTAACAGCTTTCTGCTTCCAAACTCTGTCCCCCTGATTCAGGAAGCAGTTGAGCTAGGAAAGTGAGCACCCTAAGTACCACTGTTGGTTGGAACTGAGGCACTCCATTTCTGCTCTCACTGAGTTTGGGAGGAAACAGAAGTGCTGTGGGAGCAAATTTGGGTAAGGAAATCAACACTGGTTCATCTTCTCCTGAGAACACTGAGGGGAAATGGTTCTGTCACCTCAAAGCTGAAACATCTGTAATAGCCAAGCCTTTCAGTGTCTTCTTACCAACGCAATGGAGCCCTAGATCAAAAATGAGAAGTCAGATGTTGCTGATGGTTAGGACTTCAGGTGAAAAGCTGAGAGGCTTCAGTTTAATTCACCAGGGTCAGTTTCTCCTTGGAATCTAGAAGTTTCTACAATGGAAATGAGGATTCTGACTCTCTAAAGGTGAGAAGATTGTTGATGTTGGCATTTGGCCGTGAGCACCTGCTCTCCGTGTCTCTAGTAAGCTGGTTTTAAGGTACTCACAATGTTTTGGTTGGAAAAGAGTCCAAAAACCTGCAGCAACTAATAGTGGATGGAAATTCAATTGTCCCAAGCCAAGGAGATGGCTCAGCAGGCAAAAACACTCACTCTAAAACCCTGACAAACAAGTTCAATCCCTGGATCCCACCCTTTACCAGATGCCGTAGTACACATCTACAATCCTGGCACTCCTACAGTGAGATGGGAGGCAGAGATACACTGGCCAAAATCCAAAATCCACAGGCTAGCTGGCTTGGAATACACAGAACAGGAGCAAAATTAATAATAATAGTAATAATAATAATAATAATAATAATAATAATAATAATAATAAATCCTGCCTCAACAAAGGAGAAAGAAAGAATCTAAGAATCTTCCATATAAAGTTTTTCCTCTGACTTTCACAAGCATGTTATAGCGTGGTTTCACACACACACACACACACACACACACACACACACTGAATAAATGAATAAATAAAAATAATATAATAATTTTTAAAGAAGAAACTCCAAAGAACTGAAGATTTTCTAAAACCCAAGAATTCAATTAGGGGGCTAGAGAGATGGCTCAGCAGTTAAGAGCACTGGCTGCTCTTCCAAAGGTCCTGAGTTCAATTCCCAGCCCCACAGAGTGGCTCACAACCATCTCTAGTGGGATCTGATGCCGTCTTCTGGCATAAAGTCATACGTGCAGATAGAGTATCTGTATACATAAAGTAAATAAATAAATCTTTTTTAAAAAAGAATTAAATTAGGCGAATTCACACGTAAAAGGTGACCTGACCTACAGGGCAAGATGTTTCAGCAACTAAGCTGATTGTTGTTGGATTCCTGGAGGCAAAGTCTGGACAGAGGTCACTAGGGGATAAAACACAGCGATGGTGACAAAACGAACAGGAGTTTCTCACATGAGGGCTTCAGAAGACGTATTCTTCCTACGAAGCATGACAAGAAATGCTGGGGTATTTGACAACAAATGATCCAGGATGGGAGAGAAACTAGAGAGAAATGCTAACACAGAAAACACCAGAGGACTAGAAAGGAAGTGCCCAAGAAGTGGAGACAACAGAAGAGAGGCAGGCTCAAGGAGAAAAGTAGGGTGCTATGGTGATTAGGGGGAAAAAGCTCCATGACACAGGGTAGCCACAAACATAGAGAAAACAAGGACACTCAGACATCCAGTCAGCTACAGCCGTTGTCAACCAGGTCAACTACTTAATAAGAATGGCAGTTGGCCTTCCGGGTCATTGTACTGGATTCTAGAGGTGTGCAAGTGAACAAAAACAAGGTCCTGGTGGAGTGGAATTCATATCCTACTGCCTGGGTCC
The DNA here is from genome assembly GCA_001675575.1 of Neotoma lepida. NCBI lineage: Eukaryota > Metazoa > Chordata > Mammalia > Rodentia > Cricetidae > Neotoma > Neotoma lepida. The sequence goes on along the minus strand of LZPO01035045.1, from coordinate 153,446 downwards.
GAGAAACGACTTTCCTGTCGCTGTGACAACCCCCCNCACACACACACAAGAGCAATGGAAAGAAGGAAGGGCTTATTATAGCTCATGGCTTAAGGGCATAGAGTCTATCATGGTGGGCAAGCCATGGGGACAGAGTGTGAGCATCCACAGCCAGAAGCAGAGAAGGATGAACATTGGTGCTTAGCTCTCTTCTCACCCAGCCCAAGACCCCAACCCATGGACTGGTGCCACCCACATTCAAAGTGGGTCTTTCCACCTCAATTAATTTAGAAAATCTGTCACAGACATGACCAGCCATTTGTCTCCATGGTGATTCTAGATCCTGTCAAGTTGACAATCAATATTAACCGTCAGTCACACAGCTTTAGCATGACTGGTTCCACCCTGGTGCTCCTGATAGATGGAGGACCAGGGACAGTGTTCTCCAGCTGTGCTCACACTCTCAAAAGCATCACCAGGAACCTGGGAGAAAAGGATCCAAGAAGAAATTGAGTTTGGGGAGAGAAGTTTGGGGAGTTCTAAGAACACTGGGTCTGTGTGGTAAGGTCTGGGCAAGGAAGGTGTCCAGATGGTGGGATAAGGAATGTTGTTGAGAACTGGATTGTAGTAACTCTTTTCCAAGCCTCATGCCCACTCCGGGCACTCTTCCTAAGACAGGAAAATGAAGTGAGGAAAGAGAGCTGCGGAGGTGGGTAATAGCCAAAGGAGAACACATCCCCTTGCTATCTTTTCTCACCCACTGGGAAGTTGCTGGTGGAAGTACTATTCTGAATCTCTCCCCCCATCAGCAGCTACTCAAAGTGAGTCATATACATCCCATAGAGAACAATGCTCTATGCAAGGAAGGAGATCCAGCCACCGGCCTCTAGGGAAATCAGCAGATTGAGAGTGGGCGAGTAAGTACTAGGCTTAGACACATGTCAGTACCGTCACACAATGGAATAAATGGTGCTGTTTATGGAAAGGTCTTTGGCCTGGAAGTATCTCCCATTCACTGTTTGAACAGCCAATATCCAGAGATATTCTTGGGTTAAAAAGAAAATGTTCCTGAAGAATTGAGGTTGGAGACTGTCTTACATCCAAATCTTAATATATTGATTTTTTTTTTAAACCAAATCCTTTTCTTGCCTTATATCTCAGCTGCAGGAAAAACAAATGGGATGTTCTTCATGGTGGGTGTAGAAACAAGAACTACACCTCCTGCTGACAGTGTGGACACAGCGTGGAGACCCCAGGAAGGGAGCACAGGAACTTAGCCATGGGTCATCGGGACCCAAGGTTAAGGAAGTGGGGTTGGGGAGAATACAGAGGCTCAGAAGTTGAGGAGTAAGAGGGAAAAGTGAGAATTATGAATACAAACCTGGACTCTAAGCAGAAACAGCATCCTGGAAGGAACTAGGGCTCTCAAATCATTTTAATAGCTTCATGTTCAGAGGGTATATGGGCTGCACTGTTGCTGCCGTTAGCTAAAAATTCTTCAAATAAGGAAAATACCTCCCCCTGTCTAGTTGATTTGTTTGTAACAAAGTCTCCAGATAAGGTGGGTTTTGCTATGCCCAGCTCATCTCTGCTTGCCATCAGTCATTAAGTCAAGGAAAAGGCAGAGGTTTGTAAAATGAGTTGCCTTAATCACATTGCTGCCACCATGAGAGAGAAATATTGAACAATAGATAGACATTGGAATGCAAAATGAATTTTTCCCTGGAATTGACCGTATTTGCACAAAGCCAGTCAGCTTGTTAACATAGACCGCTTTCTCTGCTCCCAGACAAAGTTTGCAAAGCTTGATTCTAATTCAGCCTTCCCTGACTTCTCAGTCTTCATGTATACTGTTCTCTTTCCAAGAAATGTAGTCTAGGAGATTCTGAGAGTCCACGAAATTAAACTTCCTAATGTCAAGTCTCAGCCCTGCCAGAGACTACCTGAATGTCCTTGGTTGAGTTACTCAACCTCAGTAAAGGACAGTTTCTTTGTTGGCAAAATAGAAATATTGATATTAAGTATATAACTTGGCATGTGGGCACGTGTTTATATGCAGGTACATATGTGTGTATAGATGCATATACACGTATATATGCTTGCACATGTATGTACATGAGTGTCAAGGTCAGAAGGCAACTTCGGATCTTGTTTCTTAGGCACTATCCACTTTGTGTGTGGAGGCGTGGGAAACAAGTTCTCTCCCTGGCCTGGAACTCAGTAGGTAGGCTAGGCTGGTTGACCAGAAAGCCTCAAGGATCCACCTGTCTCCACCTCCTCAGTGCTGGGATGAGCATGTGCCACCCACCATACCTGTATTTTTTATGTGAGTTCTGGGCACCAAAGTCAGGTCCTCATGCTTGCAAGGCAAATATTTTACTGACTGAGCCATCTCCCCAGCCCAGAAGTCACATAACTCACAATATTACTAATAATGGTTAAATTATATGCAAAAAGTTAAGTACATTGCCGACTCAAGACAGATAATTGGTGACTCTAAACTTTGTTTTAACAATTAGACAGCACTGAAAACTTGGAACTTTAAGATAAAACTTCCTCAGCTGTATGGTTTTCCAAAGTAAACACCTGTCAGCCCGTGTGTGTCCATCAATTCTTTGAGACATGTTGAACTTGACAAGATTAGTGCTTTGGTGATAAATGATCCCATCATCCGCTGCACCATTCTGTCTGTTTTGACTTCTATGGCATGTAAGTTTTGTCTCTGACTGAGCACAAGATAGTGTTGGCTGGAGCAATCTCTAAGAACATCCAGCATGCATGCCATGTGGCCTGACTCTGATGGGTCTGCAGCTCAGAGAGAAAAAAAAAAGGAAAATCAAGACCACAGTCTTTCCAGCATGGATAGAGAAGGTGGCTCATGAAATCCCACCCTCAGCTGAGGGTCCTCCAGCACCTGACGGCTGCTGGAGGCAGCATGGAGGGGGCAGAGTATCGGTTTTCTTCAGGAATGCATCCCCGGACGGGCCGCCCCTGCTGCAATGCACATTCAGAACTGAGTGGGCTCAGTGAGGTAGAGGAAGAGTACATCAAGTTGGGAGGGAAAAGAGGTGAGGACAGGGAGAAGTTAGAAGGGAGGATGGATGGGTGGATCTGATCCAAACGCATTATACGCATGTGTGAACTTCTCAAACAACAAATTAAAATTATAATACTAAAGACCATAGGCTGAAAGAAANGAAAAAGGTTGTGTGGACCGTGAGGAAAACTTTCACTCAACCTCCTGCTTCGTTCAAAAACAGAAGCCTGCGGGTGTCATAAGACTTCCTCAAAGCCACTCANCTAAGTGGACACAAAACTGTTACAGGTAGCAAGGAAAGAAAGGAGAGCAGCTCAAGAGTGAAAAGGGTTGGGAAGGGGGAAAGACTGTGAAGCTCTTCTTACAAACCNGGCTGGAAGGAGTGAAGAGGGTCATTTGGGGGTACATAAAATCATACGACCCCTTTTTGAGGAGCTGGTAAATGTCTGGGGAGGAAAAATAAGGAGTGCTGGGCTGGGCGGTCTAGATTCTTCTGCTCACAGAGGATAGAATTGGGAAATCACATTTTTCTGCTCTCTACGTAACAGCCCTGGCTGTCCTGGAACTCACTCTGTAGACCAGGCTGGCCTCGAACTCACAGAGATCTGCCTGCCTCTGCAGAGTGCTGGGATTAAAGGTGTGTGCCACCACANCCAGCTGGAATAATCGCATTTTAATGTGGATGTGGGCTTGAATGTACCCCTATCTTATTTTATAACTCAAGCAAAACCGTGTGTCTAGACTCTACCAAAAGTGGGATGTTGCACTCTCTAAGGCTTGGAGCAGGCAGAAAGATGATTCTCTACCGCTGAGAGAGGGAGCTGGTACAACCCTATATCTGTCTGAAATGATCCTTGAAATCATAACAAAGGGGTTACCAGCAAATGTGAGACACTTGCACGCATCTGGAAGCTTCTGAAACTCTTTAAAGATATAAAAAGATGTGTGCTGGTTTGCAGTTCTAGCCGATTGGTCTCTTGAGTGGCCAATCATATGTGTAACCTTTTATGTTCTCTTTCAGGCTCCTTCTTCCCGGACTTCAAGCCCTCGGAAACCGTTTTCAAAATCGTATTTTGGCTTGGGTACCTAAACAGCTGCATCAACCCCATCATATACCCATGCTCCAGTCAGGAGTTCAAGAAAGCTTTTCAGAATGTGCTGAGAATCCAGTGTCTTCGCAGAAGGCAATCCTCTAAGCACGCTCTGGGCTACACCCTGCATCCGCCCAGCCAGGCCCTGGAGGGGCANCACAGAGACATGGTGCGTATCCCGGTGGGCTCGGGAGAGACTTTCTATAAGATCTCCAAGACTGACGGAGTCTGTGANTGGAAGTTTTTCTCTTCCATGCCCCAGGGATCGGCCAGGATTACAATGCCGAAGGACCAATCTGCCTGTACTACAGCCCGGGTGAGAAGCAAAAGCTTTTTGCAGGTCTGCTGCTGTGTGGGGTCCTCGACCCCCAGCCTTGAAGAAAATCACCAAGTTCCAACCATTAAGATCCACACCATCTCCCTCGGTGAAAATGGGGAGGAAGTCTAGAGGATGGGNAAGGTCACAGGAAAAGGGGTGACGCTAGGTACTGCTGATTCCCACTCAGAAGGCCAGTGAGTTCTTGAAGGACAAGTCAGGACCGTTCAAGGAGGTCCCTGTCTGGGAAAGGGAAGAGGGAGGGTACCAGCTCACGGGGCAAGTGGGTAGGGCACAGGGTAAGAGGCCGGATGTCTGGTAACTAACAGGNTCTGAATGATGCAAGGCCCATTTCCCTTCAGCTCAAACCCTCAGTCATTCTCTGATCCTGCTTTCCACAACTGACCCTTTCAACAAGAAATACCATGGGAAAGAAAATTTCATACACAATCCAGAAGACTATAAATACAGGATGATGATTTCATTGTGAATATTTTGAGCACACACTCTAAGTTTGGAGCTATTTCTTGATGGAAGGGAGAGAATTTTATTTTCAGGCTGAACCTACTGGCAACTACATTTGACATTTATGGAGAGGGGACCTAGACAGAAAGGAGTGTAAGGTAGAGGCCAACATGCTTTTAGGGCGAGTTTGGAAACGCCNCCAGATTCTCAGCTTGGGTGAACCTGGAAAGGGGTCTTCCCTGGGGTTGCTTTATGATGAGTTCCTTATCCCTGTTTGAAAGTGGGGTGCATTCTCCACCCTTGNATCTAAGGAGTATGGCCAGGACTAACCAGGGACAGCATGCTTTTCTCAAGAGAAGAAGGCATGCCTAGGGCAGCAGTTGCAAGACCTGGCAAAGGAAGGCTTTCTCCTTTTACCTCTTCAAAGAGCAAGAAGCTGGGATGGGATGGGTACTAACACCCGGCTAATGCCCTGTTGTTCTGCAGCCTCTTGGATGTGACAAACCACTTCCTTTTCCAGAACTCCATAATGGAAATCCAGGAATGGCAGGATACTGGCTTCNATTACCTCTCATTCGCTTCATTGCTATGTAAAGAATGGGGTTCACCTGTGGCATGCAGAATGAGTCGTAGGGTCCAGGCACACCCCTCCTGAGTCCAAACATACTAATGCTTACCCTCAAACATTTTAACCGATTGCCAAGCAACTGCCCAAATTGATTCCTACCTTTTGCAAAACC
>LZPO01035045.1:113174-125013 GCA_001675575.1 Neotoma lepida | reverse complement strand
ACACACACACACACACACACGAGCATGCACACATACACATATTTTTAAAAAAATAAAGTCTAATCTAGGAAAATAAGAGAATTCTCAGCTGGATCAGGGGGCCTGCCCACTCCTTTACTTCCAGAAGCCTCAAAACCAAAGGTTTTTGACATGAAATCCGTGAGATCAGAGAAATATCCCTCAACCCTGGAGACCAGGTTGCAGTTACCCTAGACCACAAGTTCCTGTCCCAAGGGCCCCAGCATTGCTTCCAGAACCGACACTGGCCCCTCTCCCAACCATTCCAGTTAAGCCATTAGCCAGGAAGGGCTAATAATTAGCCTACGGGTAAAGCTTGGAGTTGATGCCCAGAGAGTCTGAACACGGGCTCCCAATGTATTTTCAAACTATAAATAAGATTGCCTCAAGCATTTCTGTTTAAATACTGTTTATTCAGTATGTATTGCCAATTCATTCACATCCAAGCCACCACCATGGTCAGGACACCTCAACCTAAACGAAGCACACTCAGCATGTGTGAGGTCTCAGCAGGAACCTGCACTTGGGAAGCACAGACAGAACTACAGAACTACAGCCCTGCCTGTGGTGGGGGAGGGGGAGGGCGGGGATGATGGCACTGTGAGCAGCAAAATCTCCAGGAAAAAAAAATGTGGCACTACATAGGTTGTTAAAGGACACTTGTTTACTGAAGACAGACTGTCACTATGATGGCTAATATTGATTGACAACTTGACAGGTCTGGAATCACCTAGGAAACAAGCCACTAGGCACACCTGTGAAAGATTTTATTAGATTAGGTTATCTTCTGGGCATGCCCTATAATCTGTATTAGGTTCAAAAGGGCTTCCTTAATGATATAAGTCCAATTCTCAGTGCTCACATAAAAATCCAGACGTAGTGGGATACATCTGTAACCCCAGCACTCCTGTGGCAACACGGGAGNTGGAGCCAGGAGAGTCATTTGGAAGCTTTGGGGCTAGATTGCTGGCGTACACAGCACTTTAACAGAATCAAGAGAGATGCTGCCTCAAAAAGTGGACAGTGGGAAATGACTCCTAAAAGCTGTCCTCTGACCTTCACGTGCACACCATGGCACACATGCATGCACTCTCTCTATAATTATTATTATTGTTGTTATTGTTATTATTATTTAATTTTTTGAAGGAAAATGTTCCCTGAGCACCACCTTTCATGGCTCTTTGCTTTTGACCGTGCACACAAGGTAACCAGCCAACCTCAAGCTCCCTTGTAAGTACCATTACTTTCCCACCATGATGGACTGAATCTTTGAACTGTGAGCCAAAATAAGCCCCTTCTCCATGAAGTGACTTTTGTCAAGGAATTTTATCACAGCATCAGGCAAGTAACTGACACAGAAAATACAAGACAAGCAGTTGATGTTGAGCTTGGGCTGGCCATGTGTGCCTCTGAGTGGAAACGAGTCACCCTACCCCACCCTTTCTGACTTTCAGCTGGAGTTCAGGTCAGCATACGTTGTAANGTTAAAGCCCTGTTTCTTCTTTTGGTAAACATCTGATTATTCCAGCAATTTCAGCCAACAACTTCCTTGTCCCAACTTCTATAAATTCACATGGAGTAAATGAGGTAGGTGTTCAGTCCTCAGAACTCTTGTAGATGCCATTTCCATCACCCACAGAGATCCTTAAATTAAATCTATCTCGATGTCACCATAAATACCAAATGAGGAAGCGTTACTTATTTCCCATTTCTGATTATACTCAGTTGACTCATCCATCTACACTCAACAGATTAACGAATTCAGTGCATTCCAAATATAATGCTCCTTGTCACATAAAATTTCATGAGTTATTTTTAGGGGGATAGGTATATGCATGTGTGTAGGAATGTTCCTGGTCCGTGTACATGAAGAGGCTGGAGGTGGCTGTATCTTCCTCCATCATTTTCTGCTTTGTATTTCAAGACCCTCACTGATCCTGGAACTCAACATCTGAGCTAGACTGGGTGACTAGCAAACCTCCAGGATCTTCCTGTCTCTACCCCCTAGTCCTGGGGTTGCAGGTGTACATCACCATGCCAGCTTTTACATGGAAGCTGTGTTCTCATCTTCCCCCTCTCCCCCTCTCTCTCTGTCTCTCTCTCTCTGTCTCTCTGTCTGTCTCTGTCTCTGTCTCTGTCTCTCTCTCTCTGTCTCTGTCTGTCTCTCTGTCTCTATCTCTATCTCTCTCTGTCTCTCTGTCTCTGTCTGTCTGTCTGTCTCTATCTCTATCTCTATCTCTCTCTGTCTCTCTGTCTCTGTCTCGGTCTGTCTGTCTGTCTCTCTCTCTCTCTCTCTCTCTCTCTCTCTCTCTCTCTCTCTCTCTCTCTGCTATGGTTGGACATGTAAGCTCTCTGCTGATCCTGTCAACATGCCCGTCTGCTGCCAGGCCCCCCACAGCCACCGTGGCCAACAGAGTAAGGATCCATAGGAGGCAAGAAGGTACTTCGGTTCAACAAGACTATGTAGCCAGTGTTGGCTCAACCTTCAGGAGTCTGACCCTAAGTTTATTTTAGGCATATTTAAGAACAGCACAATTTGTTGAAAACTTTCCTGGTGATAATTAACTCAATCCCTTGTGCACAATAAAGCATACATAATCTCTTTGAGGAACAAAGTAAGCTAAATAAAGATCTGATGTGACTACATTGAAATTCCTTGTACAATACGTGTGATACCCTCCATAAAAATAGGTTCTAGGGCTGGAGAGATGGCTCAGCGGTTAAGAATCCAGACTGCTCTTCCCGAGGTCCTGAGTTCAATTCCCAGCAACCACATGGTGGCTCACAACCATCTGTAATGAGATCTGGTGCCCTCTTCTGGCCTGCAGGGATACCTGCAGACAGAACACTGTATACATAATAAATAAATAAATCTTAAAAAAAAAATAGGTTCTATAGTCAAGCTCATGGTAAGAGTCTAGGGAGGACCTGGTCTGTGTGGTCTTGATCACACAAATAACACAAAGGTCACCAGGCTATTAACCACATCAGCTCCCAGACTTCTGGCTTGGTAACAGGTTATGCATGCCTTCATTTGAANGAACAACCCTGTGTTTAATATTCCAGGTTCCCAGAATTTATCTGCGAGCACAAGGACCTCCATGTCTCCTCCAATAGTGGTGATGGACTCTCATCCTCTAGAACCATAACCCTAAAATAAACCTTCCTTTGTATAAGTTGCCTTGGTTATAGTGTTTTATCACAGCAACATAAAACTAACTAATACATGGGTCCCAATGTCTCCAAATCCCATGATGTTCCACTGCTCCACCCTACAAAGGACACTCCATGTGCCTGGGTCTCAAGCCTGCTTTCTCCAGAGCCAGGCTGTTATANTCTAAGACCCTACTAGCTCTAGCTACCCACGAGTTATACTTTTCCAAACTTCCATACTCTGGTCTCAGAGTTTTGCAAACAAAGGCAATTTAAGGAGGAGATGTGGTATCTTCAACAGCTTCCAAAACAGTTGCACACTCCTTTTACTTGGCGGGAGNGTCCTGGCTAAGGGANGTTCCAGACTCTGCACGTTCAATGCCNAGCAGCCCTTAGTGTTTCCCTGNGAANGAGGTAGACAGAAGATGGAGAGGGAATGGAGGGAAGTGATTTCTGGCTGCCTTTTTCAAGGTTGTCANCAAAGCCAAGCAAGCTGCTGCTGTGAGTTAAAACTCATGTGGAGATATTCCCCAATAAAGAATAGATTTGAAGCAGAGGGGAAGGAGTTCAGTCAGGGCTGAGGATGAATTGGGAGGAAAAGGATTAATTTGTAGCCACGTTGGGTTGGGGGGGGATGGGAAGAGTTAGGAGATCTTCCNTCCATAGCTTGGTCCTAGAACTCTTACTAGGGGTGACAGAGAATAAAGAAAGGACAGACACACATACAGAATAGCTGGGGAAGGTGGGTTGTGTGCACCCTGATGGAGTGGTAGCAACAATGTAACAGCTTGGAACCTTAGAGCATTTAGTATGGGTGGGGGAGGGGTGGTTAGTTCTGCTAGGAGAGATAAGAAGTCTCTGTGGGAGAGCTGTCTTAGACTGTATACATCCTGAGGAGGAAGCCACACTTGCTAGTTTTCGTGCACACTGGTCAGTCGCTTGTAAACACTCATACTTGGACCAAAGGAAGGTTTGCCTTTCTAAGCCTGACTGAAGGAAAGGCTTTGNCTATTTCTCATGGATCTGNAGGCTTGGTCTTTGACATGGCCAGCTCATGTCAAACAATACACTTTGAAACTTCACTCTCTCCCTACGTCAGTGGTTCTCAACCTTTCTAATGCTGCGACCCTTTAATACAGTTTCTCATGTCGTGGTGACNCCCAACCATAAAATTATTTCATTGCTACTTCCTAACTCTAATTTTTCTACTGTTATGAACTGTAATGTAAATGTCTGATATGCAGGATATCTGATATGCGACCCCCNGAGGGGTTCTGACTCATCAGTTGAGAACCATCGACCTACAGGGCTTTATGGGCTAGAGAAATTAATACTTCTCTCATAAAGAGACNCTGAAAAGAGTCACAATTACTTAAAACTTGTAGTGATGAAAACTGTATTCCTCCAAGTCTGCGGGCCATTTGTGAGCATGTCTTATTTTATCGCTTCCAAATAGGAAAAGACATTAAAACTCCAGGTTCAGTCTTTATCTTCCTCTTGACCCCTGTGTCAAAGCCACCTCTAGAGTATATTTTAATGACACAAACTCCGTGTGCTAATTCTAAGAAGCACTCTGCAGGGCTGGTGAAATAGCTCAGTGGGCAAGGGCACTTGCCGCATCAGCAGATGGTCTGAGTTCTATCTCAGAAGCACAGTGANAAGAGGGAACCCACTCCTGACCCTTGTCCTCTACCTCCATGCGCATGGTGGAAACAGGAAGCATCTGTGGGTGGCTTTTAGTTTCCCTGTCACAGTCAGGCCCACATGTGTAAGACTCTTCACCATTGTGACAAACACCGGAGCATGTAAATTAAAGAAAAAACAGATGTATTTTGGCTCATGGCTTCAGTCCACAATCAGCTGGATCTCTTGCTTCCAGCCTGAGGTGAGGCAGAACATCATGGTGGTCAGAGCATGTGACAGAGGCTGCTTGCTTCATGGCAACCAAGAAGCGGAAAGAAATAGCGGGATGGAATGAGGGCCCAGATCCACCCTTTAAAGACACACACGCCCCTATCACACTCTGCCTCCAAATACTTTGCACAGTTTACCACCTACCAATAGTCTATTCAAACATTCTAGCCATCAGTGGGTTACACACAAGTTATGTGAGCACCCTTATGATATAACATTTTTAGAAAGCCCTCACCGGCACACCCAAGAGTGTGCTTTACAGATCTCCTAAGGCGTCTCTCAATTCAATCAAGCTGACATTCAAGCTAACCCATCACACCCCTTACACCTATACTTCTGGAGCACTATCTGTCAGATGGGTTAAGGAGTGAGATTAAAAGGGAATAAAGAGACGGTGATAAATGCTACAAGGCTCTTTAGTTGAATTGGATTTCTATTCAATTTGGAACCAACTCTGCCTGCTTCTCTGGGAAGAGTGCATACAGCTAAGCTATTTGTCCGACTGACACTGCTCAGACCCTCGGGTCGATGGCTCCTCTCCAACGGTAGCTGATCTTTCCTTAAGAACATCTTCCACTGCAGGTGCNTACTCTCTTCTGATGGGAATTTGCCAAATACTAAAGCATTCAGTGACTTGGTGGTGGGGACTAGGGGAACTCTGGGGCACACATGACAGACCCCTGGGTAGGTGTCCTCTACATCCAGCAGTGTGGATGTCAACTGTCCTTCAGGGCAAGGGGCCTGGTCGGCATCTAGAAACTTCACATTCTATTTTGTCCACAGGTGTCCCTGCTGGGTCTCTAAGCCATTTAAACAAAAAGGACAAAACTAAGCAAGTGACAAACAATCCTTACAAATGAGGACTGGCCCAAAATGCTCCCTGATCATCTGTAGAGACCATCGTGTTCCTCGCTACTTAAAACTCTGCAGTGGCTTCTCTGTGTTCTCTGCATACCATCCTGTCCTTACCAAGCCCCTGGCTGGACTCTCTCTGCCCTCTCCAACCTCTGCCTCTTCTGCTTCTTTTACTTGCCAGGGGAAGCTCCTCCATCTCGCCAATCATCCTTAAGTCTCATCTGAAACATCATCTGCCCCTCCCAGATGCCACACCAGGTCAGGTCTTCTTTTTTTTTAAGATTTATTTATTATGTATACAGAAGAGGGCGCCAGATCTCATTACAGATGGTTGTGAGCCACCATGTGGTTGCTGGGAATTTAACTCAGGACCTCTGGAAGAACAGTCAGTGCTCCTAACCTCTGAGCCACCTCTCCAGCCCCAGGTCAGCTCTTCTGTATAGGCCTTCTGATAGCATCCCTTACAGCTTCCCTGTAGCACTTACAAGATCATAAGAAAAGAAGTGATCTGTAAATATATCTCTGTGTCTGTGAGGTACTGACTCCATGAGTCTCTCACCCTGGATATACCAAAACCCATGGATGTTCAAGACCATTCTCTAAAATAGCATAGTATTTATGTGTTAGTTATGTTCATCTCACATACATGAAATCATCTCTGCATTACTTACAACATCAAGCATGATGCAAGGTAACATAAATCATTGTTATGCCTATTGTTTAAACCCTAGCAACAAGAAAAAGGTCTGTACATGTTCAGTACTGATAAATGTTTCCCTAATTATTTAGTGTGTATGCATGTGATGTGCTCGTGTGTGTGTGTGTGTGTGTGTGTGTGCTCACCCATGTGTGTGCTTGTAGAGACCAGTAGTGCCTGCTGGGTGTCTTCCCCTAGCACTCTCTACCTTATTCGTTTAGACAGGGTCCCCCACTGAACCTGAAGTTCACCATTTTGGCTAGATTGGCTTGCTATCAAGCCCCTGAGATTTACCTGTCTCTGACCTATCAGCACTGAGGTTACAGACGCCTACCACAGCATCTGGCTTTTACATAGGTACTGGGGATCTGAATTTGGGTCCTTACACTTGAGCAGCAAGCCTTTTACCTACTGAGCCATCTCCCTAGCCCTTCTCCAAATATATCTGACCCACAGTTGGTCAGAACCCCATATGTAGGACCCGTGGATTTTGAGGGCTGGCTGAATTTAGCTAGTATGTCTAGATAAAACGTGAGCTTCATTTGGTCCAGTGGGAACCATATTAGGATTTCTGTTTGTCTTCTCTTGTAATACAATGCCTAGTGCATACCAAGGGCTCAAAAATATCTATTGATTGTGTAAATAAGTTGAGTGGATCTAATGTTAACAAAAGAACTCACAATTTCCTGCCCACCCTGGCACTGTGTTTTTCTATCCTTCTGGTAAATGCCAGTCTCCTTCTTCCTAAGTGACTTAACAATGCTCTTCAGCCATGCTTGGCCAGGGCTTACAAAAACAAACACTGAGTACCATCAAACAAGNCTCTATACTTCAGATCCTCATTGTCAGTCAGGTACCACAGTATTTATGTGCCTCTTCCCACAAATCAAGCTCTCTCTCTCTCTTCCCAGGAGCCATTAGCCTCAACCTTTAAAATGCTATTTTTTCTTAGAAAACTCTTTGCTCTTGAAAGAAAAATGAAAGCTATTAAACACTCCCTGTCCTGGCCCATCTTTTCCTTTGCACAATTAATGTGTTAGAGCAAGACTTCACTGATGTACTCTGGATGCAGTTATGACCACACTGCATGGGCTTGTGTGCAATCAAGCTTACCCAAACTAAGGGTAGCACTTCTGATATTACACTCCACAATTCTGACTACCTGGTTATCTATGGTGGTGAGACAGGAAGAAGTATCATCAAAATTTAGCTAAGGATAAAGAGTCAACTTGGATTCCTACTCTGGGGGGTCTCTTTACCAGCTGTGGGACCCCACACAGTTTTATAGTCTCCCAAAGCTTAGGTGTTTCTCTTTGTACTACGGATACACAGGTGGCGGTACACCTCACACAGTCACTAGAGANAAAATAGAGCGATGCTTACGACTGTTTAAAATCCCTAGGCCTCCAAAATTTCGTTATTGTGGATGTCATCAACATCAACATAGGCCTGGGTCACCTTCAATTGTAGGGTCAGATTCCCTTGTCTCACTCCCAGCTCAGCAGGAGCCCAGTCAATTCTTCCAGAATGATAAAGAGGTCAGGTCACACGAAAAATCAGGAGGGAACAAAATACCCAGTNTGTAAGGCAGGTCCTTAAGGACTCATTCAAGATAGAAGTAGCCTCACTNTATTTGATTAGACACAAAAATGTACAAGTGTTGGGTTATATGTTTTTTAAACTTGCTTAAAAACAAGTTTTAAATATTTTGTTTGAACTTTCCCGCTGGGATTTAGAATTCACAGTGCTTAAAATTCTGACCAATTCAATTTTTTTCTTTAGTCAGTAATGTTCATCATAGTCCATTATCTGTTGCTATACCCAGATACCAGAGACTGGGTGGTTTATAAAGAATAAAGGTTTATTCAGCTCATAGTTCAACAGGTTGGGAGATCCAAGGTCAAGAGGCTGCCCCTGGTGGTGGCTTTTTTGCTGGTGACTAAGGGATCAGGTGGTGAGAGGGGTAAAAACAAGTGACAGACTCAAGCTGGCTTTTATAACAGATGTACTCCCCAGACAATACTTAATTAACTCACTAATCCATCCATCTATGAAGGGGTTAACTTATTAATATGGGCTCTGTCTCAAGACCTAATCACGTCTAAAGGTCTTGCTTCTTAATCTTTTATTTATTCTTTGAGGATTTCATATAGGTACATAGAATATGCAGGTATATAGTGTACTTGGGACCATATTCACTCCCCATTCCCTGTCCCTTCCCCTGAACCCTTCTTTGTCCCAACACATGCTCCCTTTCCCTGTTTTCGTGTCTGTTTTATAACTCAGAGAGTTTAATTAGGACCATTTGCAAGTACACGGGTGGGGTGTTCTTCCCTTGAGCATGAGCAACTCACCAGTGACTACAGCCTTGAGGAAAAAAATACCTTTCCCCAGAAGGTGGTCATTTCCTCAGCTGGGGGTGGGGCCTCATGANCCCCTCTCCATCTATGCTGGGATGGTGCTGGGCTAGGTCTTGTGCAGATACCCACAGGTGCTGTGAGTTCGTGAGTGCAATGGCCGTGCCTTGGCTAGAAGGCAGCGTATACTCCTCCTAGCCCCTCGCTCTTACATTTTTTGTTCTACCCCCTCTCCTGCCATTTTCCTTGAGCACAGGAAAGGATAGATGATATGTATGTCACACTGAGAGCAAGGTATCTCTTCTTAATATCTCACAAAGGGAATTACACCTCAAGGTAAGTTTTGATGTCATGTTGAAACAATAACAGCATCTAGATCATGTGGACCAGTGGTTCTCAACCTTCCTCATCCTGTGACCCTTTAGTACAGTTCCTCATAGTGTGGTGACCCCCAACTATAAAATTGTTTCTTTTCTACTTGCCAACTAATAAAATTGTTTCNTTTCTACTTCCTAACTATAATTTTTCTATGTTATGAATCATAATGTAATATACTACCCCGGCCAGTGGGGTCTTCAACGAAGACCATAGAAGGGGNAACGGTGAATGAAAGGGACAAGAGACACGAAGAATGACAGCAAGACAGGGTTCTGATGAAGCTGCAAANNTTTATTTTTCCCCAGTTGATTATATAGTAAAGTGAAGCGGGGACTTGTGCTTGAGGGTGTGGATCAGGGAGGTTAGGTTGCTAGGTAACCTGACTGCAAGGTGTTTTCTCGGGAAGGTCAGGGTAGCAGACGTCCCTAACTGACAAGAAGATAAGGAAATACCAAGCTATTTCTGGGGGCTGGGACTTNCCTAAGGCATGTAACAAGAATTCTGGAAAGGAACCTGTTATTCAGGAAACAGAAACTGAAAATTACCTGAGCTAAGATGGCTTGATTATAGCCAATACAGGCTTTGGCTCCCAGCAATATATGTGATTTCTGATGATCTTAGGTGACCCCTGTGAAAGGGTCATTTGACCCACAAAGGGGTCACAAACCACAGATTAAGAACCTCTGATGTAGATGGAGCTTATGAGCAATTAACACAGGGAAATGATACACTCCTCGCTTAATAAAATAGAACTCACAGAATTCAGAGAACCAATGGGAGGGGGAAAATAACTTGGATGGTCAAAATGTCCCACAGTGGACTAGCTGCCCATCTCTAGTCTCATTGCCCTGAATAATCTACCTACATGTCCCAATATGTTAGTTTCCTAAGACGTCTATGAGAAAATCCCACAAATTTGANAGCCNGAATCAACGGACATATGGGCTGCGATGGTTTTGGAGACTTGATATCGGAGATCAAGGTGTGAGCAGAGTTGTCTTGTGAACACAAAGCAGCTGTGACAGCCTGAATACCACCTATGCAAAATTGAGCTGTCAGCATTTCATAACAGATGGGGGGGGTGCCTTGAGGGGAAGTCTCTTCTGTGTCCCTTGCTATATTCTGCCTCCTACCAGCAATCCTTGCATTCCTTGGCTTGTGGCTGCATCGTGCCAGTCTTGCTTCTGTCTCCATATGGCTCTCCTCTGTTTCTGTTTGTGTCCTATTTCAGTTTTCTTACAAGGGCTCAGGGCCCATCCTAATTTAGGATAAACTCTACTCAAGATCTTAACAAGCACAAAGGCTCATCTTCTAAATATGGTCATATTCTGAAGTGCTGGATGGACATATCTCTGAGAGGGAAATACCCATAAGCCCTCTCTACTCACTGTTTGATTTATCCTTCTAATCCCTGTGNTAAAATAGAAGAGAAAAGCAACTTGATGGAGGAGAATGTACTCTGGTCACCACTTCAGTCCACCATGTTGTGAGGAGGTTGGAAGGCTCCTTACGTCTTGGTGGATCAGGAAATGGAGGCAGACTAAAAGTGGGGACAGGCTGTNCCCTGAAAGCACCTCCTCCAGTGAGCCCCCTCTGCCAGTGAGGTCCCATTCCCTTCCCAAACAATATCAGTTGGGGATCAACTGTTCATCACATGAGCCCATGGGTGACACTTCACAGACAAACCCAAACGCACACCTAATTAATTTTTCTCGAGTATCTGGAAAGCANCTCTCCATTTGCTAGCTTTGGAAAATTCCTGCACTGCATTCTCCAGGAACTTCACCATGTTCGTATTGGTTTTTAGTTGTGGTCTCGTGTGAAGTCATCTTGATGAGACCTGGAGTCGCCTGCGGAAGCAGACCTCGGGGCGTGCCCCACATCTGACACACAGCCTCTTAGAATCATTGCAGGCTCTTTAGCCCGCTTTTTTGTGTGTCCCTCACAATCTGACCTCAGCCACAGTTCAAGCTCCAGGCCTTACTTCTTTCCCCCACATGAGTCAATACCCCTGTTAGAGTACCCAACGCCCTGCCACCACAGCATGGCAAGCTTCTCTCCCGTGTTTTCCCTTAGAATATTTTGTCTCTGGCTTCCTCATCTTTTGTGATAGTAATTAAATCCCNGCTTCTCCAAAAAGGCTTCCTTGATGATATCTGGATGAAGAAGAAATATCTTGTACCTTCTATTTGAGGGACAGTTTTCCTATTTTTGACTCACTCCAAGACCCCAGTCGATGGCATGGTGGAATTTGGGGTGGGTCTTCCCATCTCAACTCAGTCTAAAAACTTGCACTCACACATGCCCAGAGGTTTGCTTCTACAGGCTATTGAAGTCTCCTAAGATGACTTCACACAAGGCCCTGACTGAAAACTAACACAAAAGTGTTGAAGCTGAATGCAGTGCAGGGATGTTCCAGAGTTAGAAAATTAATTTTCAAAACGCACAGCTGCCTTTTGATTCCTGA
>LZPO01035045.1:67831-78567 GCA_001675575.1 Neotoma lepida | reverse complement strand
CTGCCCATTTATGACTTCCCAGAGGACAGCCATCCATAATGGCAAAGCCGCATCCTGGAATAAGTGTCTTCTGAGCACCAGATTGGTCTCCTAAGTGATGATAAATACCAGGACTTCCTCCAACCACTCTGCAGAACCTGAATTGTGGTCAGGCAGACCGTGCCTTGACATGGACTGTTTAACTAGGCATGCCTCTTGCCCTGTGCCCCACTTCCTCTATTTAAGACTAAACTTCACGTCAGAACCTTGAGGAGAGACTTGGGATGACACTGAAATCCTGTCTGTGTTCCTCTTCCCACAGTGGCCACAGGAACAGACCTCCCTCCTTGGATTCCACCTTTACATGTCTCTTTAATTGGTGTATTATAGCTGGTGGCCCAACCTAGCTTCTTGACACTGCTGGGACCCAGCTTTTGTCCTAAAATTCCAGTTACAAACACACNTCTGGGCATGGCCACAGAGCCCAGACTCATCTGCACTGGCTTCTTTTATCTTCTCATGACTACCAAAAATAGTCCAAGACTGGACTTTGTCATTTACTGCATAAGACTTGGGTTGGAGAGACAGCTCAGCAACTAATAGCATTCTCTGCCCTTGCAGAGGACCTGGGTTCTGCTCCCAGCACTCACACTGGATGGCTTATATCCACTTGTAGCTCCAATTCTGACACCATCCTCTGACCTCTGTGGGCACTGACACCCATAGAATGTACATACATACATGCAGGCCCTCGCACAAATACATAAAATAAATATAAGTAAAAGAAAATCATTTTTGAAAGACCCGACTCTTTTATTTAGTTCTCCTAGCCTGTTCCCCAATCTATAATNAGAGCTCGCACTACTACCTTTCTTCACAGTGCTGATGTTATTACTACTAGTATAATCCGTTAGCCACTGAGGCAAACAGAAGAGTGGATGAGAGCATTTCAAGCAGACACTCAAGGGTAGAAATACACAGATGTGTAACCAGCCCCGAAAGCTCTCAGAACTCTCATCCTACTACAAGGAGGAACTCCCTCCCAGGTCAGCAAATGCTAATACCCAGGGCACAAATGTTTCTTGATCGCTTTCTCCGGTGTGTTTCCATCAGTGGAGGGTTTTCCTGTTTTTCTCCTAAAGTCCCTAACCCGAGGCTCCCCCCACCAACCCCACCCCACCCCAGCCTTTCTACCTTCTAACTCCAGGGCATTGACTTCGCTCTGCCAAGCTCTGTCTGTATGCTTGAGCTAGCAAACCACATGGAATATAACCTNTGCCCATCATTTGAGATGAATCTCTCTATTCTTCAGTTACAAAAAAAAGGAGAGACTACATATATCATCTAGGTGAGTCACTTCTCATGGAATAAANGAAAGCATTAATCTGCCAAGAGATAGACTTTACCTAGACAGAAGATAGTGTCTTAGCTTCTTTGTCTATGATAAAAACGCCGACAAAAGCAGTTGAGGAAAAGTGGGTACTTTTAGACTCATGGTTTAAGACACAATCCATCCAGGTGTGGAATCAAGGCAGCAGAAGCTTGAAGCAGCTGGATACACTGTGTCCACAACTGGATACACTGTGTCCACAACCCGGAAGCAAAGAGCTGGAAGGCGGGTGCTTATCTCAGCTACATGTCTCTTTTTGTTGCACATAGGATTCCAAGCCCAGGGATTGGTGCTGCCTACATTTAGCCTGGGTCTTGCCACATCAATTACCATAATAAAGATAATTCTTTGTAGGCATGACCAGAGACCAGAATCTACAGGAGAATTCTAGAGTCTGTGGAGTTGATGATGATCAATATTAAGTGTCACAGATGGGGTGGAACAAAGCAAGTGAAGGGTGCTCTTTGGTTACAGGACATTGAGAAGTGAGCCACCTACTTTCAAAGCTACCAGAAGGTTCTATGGAGATTACTGTGATAGAACTGTCATTAGCAATCTTTCTCAACTATGGATTTGGGATGCTATACTATCAGCCTGCCGGGCAAGATGAGCCTATTGGTGCAACAGCAGCATGGCTGTTTTGAGAGTAACCAATCACTTTATAATTGGATTATAATTGGATTATAAATTGGATTATAAATTCCTGTGCTCCATTGCACAGGAATTCGTATGTGGTACTATAAACCTGGTCAAAAGCCTGTAACTATGGAGAGGACTGCCCTTAATGGGAAAACTCCTGCTGTTTATTGCTAAATAGACACGATGTCCCTGTCAAATTACCTTCTAAATATTTGTATTTAACCCCATAGCTGAGTGCTGCTGTCTNCTTCGGCAGTGGGAGGTGGCTCTTGCAGAGACCCGTAACTGGTCAAAGTACTAAAAGTAAGCAGACTGTTGACTACTCAACAACAAATGGAACATCGAGATCCCCTGCTCCATGGCTCAGCAAAACTGTGGAAGAAAGGGCAGAAAGAGCATAACATCTGGGAGAGGGGGCCGAGTTGTGAGATTCCGTCACCAGGCATAACACAGCTTTTGCACTCTTGAACATCCAGCAGCTGTGATTATCTGCACAAAACCTGCAGGTCACCAGGTCACCATTCCATTATGGAAAGAGGGGGGACTCATAAAGCCCCACACTTCCCTGAGGATCTACGGGCAATTAGTGGTTACCTGGGTAAGAAGAGGAGTTTCTTTTTCTTTAATTTATTTATTTATTTGGGGGGAAGGGAGAAANTGCTACAAGACACGAGTATGGAGGTCAGAGGACAACTTTGTGGAGTCAGTTCTTTCTTTCCGTGTCCTCAGGTGATGAAACTCATGTTGCCCGGCTTGTACAAGCACCTTTAACCCCTGAGCTATCTTGCCAACCAGGAGATGTTTTCTTCGGTGGTCTAACCACCCCATGTTCCTGTAAACAATCCTAATAAACCCCATTTGTTGTGGAATATTAGTTTAGATGTGCTCTACTATTTTATGCTGAAGACTATTTGTTTAATGATACCAGATGTGTTGCATTCTTTTATGTTGCATTTGTTTAACTCTGTGAAGCTGTGTTACTTTGTCTGTCTAAAACACCTGATTGGTCTAAAAAAGAGCTGAATGGCCAATAGCAAGGCAGGAGAGGGATAGGCAGGGCTGCTAGCAGAAAAAATAAATAGAAGAACAAATCTAGGCTCAACGAAAAGAGAAGAGAAGAACGGTAAGAGCTAGGAGTGAGCAAAGGAGAAGGAGGGGAGGACTCCAAGGGCCAGGCACCCAGACACAGAGTAAGAAGGGAAGAAAGAACATAGAATAAAGAAAGGTAAAAATCCCAAAGGCAAAATGTAGTTAAAGAGAAATGGGATAATTTAAGTTAGAAAAGCTGGCTAGAAACAAGCCAAACTAAGACTGGGCATTCATAAGTAAGAATAGGTCTCTGTGTATTTATTTGGGAGCTGGGTGGTGGGCCCCCAAAGAGAAAAAAAAAACTGCACCCATTGAGTGGGACATGGGAGAATATAGTATCCATGCAATGAGAAAAAATGGCCTCTGATGCAACTAAGGGTTCCATGAAATCATTGTGAGATGTTTATATCCAAATCTTTGTCTATTTTTTACTGAGCTCTTGAAGACCATATCTTCTTTGTTATATTCTTCATCTGATAACAAGAGCTGCCTCAAAAGTTTTCTGGGCTCAGTTGAGATAAATGTCATTTTACTCAAGATTAATATCTTCTCACAGCTACCTCTTCTAAGAATTGGCAAGATGTAGGCTCAGAGACCGGGGAAGAGAAGGGGAGCCAACAGACAGAGTTTGTCCACTCTTGTCCTATTTCTTTTGCGTCTTTTTTTCATACTCCTTTCCCTGAACTTAATTTCTATTTTGACTGGTTTTCTCCAACCAGAGAAGCTGTCTACTTTGGTCCTATGAAAGAATGTTTAGACGAAACCATGTAGCCAGCCAGTTGCCAAAGTCAGTTTTTTTAGGCATGAACACCATTCTGAAGTTAGTGTATGGGAAGACCTAAGAGGTACTTCTTTGGTTTAAGTTAAAGGAAGCAGGGGGGTCACCTTGTTTTAGTAAACAATCAGGCCAAGGACAGCTCAGCTGCCCCCTGTGGAGCTGGCCTCTGCATTCAGACTGTGGAACAGGGGCTGCTGGTTGGCAGGGATACTATAGTTGGGGCTGTNCTTCAGGTCCAAGTGGGAGGCATGGGTTGGAGGAAATTATGAAATTTGTACAGAAAGGTGAAGTGTCTACCACTTGATCATGAGGGTACAGAGGGGAAGCTATGGGGTGGCTAACACATCTGGAGATCATAGGACGGAAAGTATGAGTAGGAGGGAAGGAGTGAAAAGACAGGTAGGAGAGAGAAGGCTCTGGATCCATCTTCCTTTCCTGCATTGTGATGGAGCACTATGCTCGTGGAGGGCTTGATCTCCTCTTCCTGTTCCCACTTCTGATGCAGCCATCTAGGACTGCACTGCCAGCTTTCTCACTACTGCTGAAGTACATGAGAGGAAGGATGCATCTCCTCCCAGCAGAGGGGGCACAACCATCACAGAGACGTGGGAGAGAGCAGTGCTTTCTCCCCTAGACATCTGCAGATGCCTGAGAAAGACATCTTTGGAGTAAGGGACAGACCAAGCAAGATCTTGGGAAAGCTTAGGAGATGGCTCAGTCACTAAAGGGTTTGTTGTGTAAGCATGAGGGCTTGAATTCAGTGTCCAGAACCCATGTGAAAAGCCTTGTGATTTCAGTGCTGAGGAAAGAGACAGGAGGATCCTCTGGGCTTGCTGGTCAACCAGCAAATAGCCCAATCAGCAGGCTCCAAGCCAATGGGAGACCCTGTCTCAAAGGGGGAGAAAAAAGAGTAGATGACATCCTGAGGGATGATACCTGAGGGTGGCATGTGGTTTCTGCACACATCCAGAGAGAGAGAAAGATTGCATCTGGGTCCATGCTTAGAAAAAGTGTAAAAGAGAAAGATTTTGAGTGCATTCAGAGCATATTCAAATATATATTCTCATACACACACACACACACACACACACACACACACACACACACATATATATGATCTAGGTACAACTAAAATCCTCAGGCCCCAAACAAGGTCATGACTGGAGGAACATACAGATGTCTTCTCTGCCCTCCATCTCTTCCTATTGAACAAGCCAAGATGGCTGTGGTCCTTCGTGGGAATGTGTTTGTTACGACAAAGGTCATTCCTGTAGCCTTAACACCATTAAGGCTTAGTTGTCAAAGTTCATCACGTGACTCTGTCATGTATTATTTAATCATAAGACTTCATAAGCCCTGGTGCATGGTCTTCTCCAGCCCTCCATGTGTTCCTCTCATGAGCCCTCAGGCTAAGTGTAGCCTTGAGCCAAAGCTGGGCTTTTTCCAGTGTCAGCAGAACCCTTCCTCAGGGCTCCTCTTGACTGTCACCAGCTGTGGGCACCAGCCCTCTCCTGATGCTAGAGCTTAATCAAGTAACAATGCATTTAGTGTCTAGGTCACTTTGCCCTTTTCAAATCATTGTTTTTGCAAAGGATCCTTATAGACATTATTTTACTTACAGCCTGAGTTCTTTGTAAGAATTAATTGCATGTAACTATATGTGTACACACACACACACACACACACACACACACACACTGGTTCTTTTCTACCATTTCAACATACTTCTCCCAAATGTCTCTATAAAATGGAATACCTTCACATTAGTAGTTTCCTGACAACTCACATCATCTCCTAGGCCACCCACCACGCCCCTGGATTTTTGTATGTAGTATACACTGACTGGTCTCTTGACTAAAGTCTACATATTTCCGAATTTGCACTGTGTGGTCATCCTACACGCTCTAGTTTACTAAACTGGCTTGCCTACATTTCCCCCATGCTGGACAACCTGCAGTCTGTTTCCCTAGTGCTCTCCACCCCTCTCACCCCTGCCCTCCCATGCAGGATCTCAGCCTTTCCCTCCGTAAGTGGTTGTCAGCCAGCTAGCCAGGGATGGAAATGTGTTTCCTGCATCTCTTATGGATCTGCTCTAGATTCTTATTTCCTTTCCATTGTCCACTTTATTTATGTTGCTATCACTCTCTTAATTACTCATTCATAATGGCTTTATGTATAGGAAATCCAGTTTGCCTTTTNNTNTTTCTTTCCTCCACATATTTNCTGGGCTGGGTGGAGAGGCAGGTGCCTGTAGTTTCAGCATTCAGGAAATTGAGGCAGAAGAATCATGGGTTCAAGGCCAGGCTGAGATACCTAAGAAAACAGTGTCTCCAAAAAGCAAATACATTTGAGGGGCAGAAAGATGGTTCAGTGGTTAAGAATATTTGCTGCTCTTGCAGAGGACCTAGGTTCAATTCCCAGCACTTCCTGCATGGTGGCTCATAATCATCTGTAACTACAGTACCGGGGGATCTGATATCTTCTTCTGACCTCCTTGGGTCATTTGCAATATTAAATTCTCCCTTGAAAACACCACACACACACACACACACACACACACACACACACACACACACACACCTCCATGTATACTGGTCCCAGGCTGCTTCTGGAAAGCTGCCTTGTCCCTCTGTGCTCCATCTCCTTATCCCTTGCCAGCACAATGGCACCTTCTTCCTGACTTTTTGCAAAGATTAGCTCTGTTAATGGGCAGAAAGCTCATAGAACAGTGCCTAGCATGTCATAATGAATGCTAGCTGTNAGCCNTGTGACTTTAACCAAGATTGCTTGGAAACAATGAGGGGCTATCTCCAACATCTCCTACATCTCCAATCGTCTCTGCAGTCACCAAAGAAAAGACCTCGGGTGATTATCAATCATTTCTTGGTGTGTAGATCTTAGAAGAGACATAGAGGACACTGTTTCTGGCAGTTTCCTGGTGTCCCTTTGCACTTTTCTGCTCCACCCATACTCGATTCCTGGCTTGTCATTCACTAAAGGGCAGGGAAAGCTGAGGACTGAGCAGGAGAGACAACTCCCAGGTCCTATACTGAGAGCTAGATTTTCTACATCACTCCTGCTGAGGAGCATCATGGGGGCTGATCCCCATCACAGCTGATGGGAGAAGAGCCCTCTCTGCCTTTCCTAACATAACACATGCTACAGAACCTTGCCTAAGGATGAGGTCTTTCTGCTCAGAGTAGTGTGAGGCACATGCTCAGGGCTAGGTATGCCACAGACTTCCTAGCTTGTCCCTCATACTTTCCCCTGGTCTCCTTCAGCTTTTATGCATGTGTCTAGAATAATGGTTCTCAACCAGTGGGGTCATGACCCCACAGGGGTTGCATATCAGATATTTACATTACAATTCATAGCAGTAGCAAAATTAGTTATGAAATAGCAACAAAATAATTTTCTGGTTGGGGGTCAGCACAACATGATGAATTGTATTAAAGGGTCGCAGCNTTAGGGAGGTTGAGAACCACTGGTCTAGAATAAAATACACAAACAGTAACACAGCTGGCTGGACTTAACCATGCCACTAGCTACCTGGTCCATCTTTAAACTCTGCCTTCTCCAGCCTACCTCTTGCCATGCAAGAGGAGTGGCCAGTGGTTGATAAGACGCTACCAGCCGCACCCTGGACTTCAAGCTCAGGTACCTGGGTCACTTGGAATCCCTGTGCAAGTATATCCACACCTCCTAGTGCCTGGAGGGGTCTATCCTGCAAAGAGCATACTCCTGAGGGGTTGGGCCAAGTGTGGACTTGTGAGCTAGAGTCCACAGGCCCATCTTGGGGTGGGTGGAGTCTGGGAGATGATGGGATGATCTGGGGTCTTCATTATCCCCACACAGGATTCTTATGTTTGAAGACTTCATGCTCCCCTTGCCCACACCTGTCTGACTTACTTGGTCACAAAGCCAGCCCCACACACTCCACACTGTGGCTCCCAGGAGAACCCAGGCCCTTCACTCTGGATCCAGTGTCTCTTTTAGAAAGATCAAATTTCTTTCACCCTTAACCACAGTCAATGTTGTGACTGGTCGTGGTAGGCCACTGCCAGTGCTTAAAGGATCCAAGCAGATGTCTTGTTCTAAGTCACACGGGGCCTTGTTTTTCCTGCTCTTACTTTCCCATNCCTTTGCTTATAGTGATAACATCGTCTTTTTCTTTTTGTTGATATTTTCTTTATGGGAGGACCTCATTATGTCACCCAGTCTTTCCTCAGCCTCCTGAGTGATTGACATTTACCCCTGTGAACCACCAGGCTTGTATAATTCTGAATTTTACCTCTTATCCAGTTTAGATGATGAGGATGATGATGATGACAATGATAAAAGGTGCTGTGGGTGGGGGTGGGGGTGAGTAAACCAGCCCTACCATATGATAGGCCCAGGGTGCCCAAAGCACATACCTTCTTCAGTCAGAGCCAATAGCACCTTAAGCAGGGAACTGTGAAGCCCAGCATGACTCTCATCCCTACAGCATCCCCCCCTCAGGGGCTGAGGGAGGAAGCCTAGGCCTTGCTCTTGGTTTTAACAACACCTCCAANGAGGTGTCAGGACACTCTAGGCAGTCTCTTTTCTCTCCTGCACCCAAGTAATTGAAAGATTTCCCAGGGTAAACGCATTAGAAGGAACTCTAGCACCTACACTGAAGACCTACCTCACCTCATGTGTTCCCACTCAGATCCCAGTGGGATTGGATTTGGCAGTCAGTCCATTTGGCTTGGCAGTCCTGGAGGCTCACTGCCTCTCCAGGTGGGGTTTTAGACACTGATCCTCGGCCTCCATGGCCCTCATCCCCTANGTGTGGCATTGTCTAGGCTGAGAACTCATCCTGTAGCCAGCCTGAATCTAAGCCAAGCCCAGGGCTTGCCCATGAATAACTCCAGAGGGGAAGCCGGAATGCCGTGAGGGTCTCAATACAGACAACACCTCTGAAACAACCACGTTCTGCTTTATTGGGTGTTCAGTGGTAATATAACACAGACTTCTTCTTAAGGAATAATAAACACGAGACTTGTATTTTACCATAATTATTTTGCCATTAAGACAGTGGTTACAAAAAAATAAAACAAAAAAATTAAAAAAAAAAAAACAACAAAAGTACCTTCCTGGCTACACATATGATCAGCTTTAGCACGGAAAGGTCCCCAGTCATGGGTCACAATCACAAGTTCAAGGGTTAAAACCATCTAGCAGTAAATCCTACATTGATTTAGAGCATCAAGTCACTGCAGTTAATCAGTTCTGAGACACTGTTGACTTATTTTAGCATTTACATATGACATTCATGTAACAGACACAGAAAGCGAGCCGACAGGCAAACATGCTTACACGGACTGCGGAAATCTTCAGGTCTGAAACTGTTTGGTTTGATTTTTAAGAAAATGATCTGAAACAACCAGAAGGGCCAGGGCCCTGTACAAGAAACAGCAGGAAGACACGTGAACACTGAAGAGCTGCGATATTTCTCCGAATCCAAACAAACAAACAAAAAAATGTGTTTTCCAACTTGTTCAAATTTCCCTCTAAGTGCAGGTAAGAAAAAAAAAAGCAAATATATTAAGTCAACCAATTTTTAAAAGTGCAATTTACCTTTAAAATAACAAAAATTAACAACAAACCAAAACCCCCAACCATTAACCCTAATGGCAAAATGCGTGGACACTAGAAGTATCACTGTCTATTTTTTGAGGCCCTGCTTTACACAAGCAGATTGGATTCATAAAGGCCTGTGGACCTAACACTGCTTACACGNACCTGTAAACACATCTGGAAAGAAATAGGACAGAAGTCAGCAAATACAGAGAGAAGCCAGCTAGTGAAAAACTGTCACTAAGACAGGAAGAGGAAGGGTGACAGATACGAGGTGACATGGTCTCTGAGAGGTGGCATGATCTCTAAGCGGGCCATGTACATGCAATTTGTACAGTTTTCTTCCCATGAGATATTGTTTCCTAAGACAGGGTTTTTCTTCTTGTAAAACTGGCTTGAAGTCTAATGAGCCCCAAGATTTCTACCCTTATGAGGACTTCCCACATTATGCTAGACCTTTTGAAATAACTGGACAGAAAAAAAAATGGTTCCCCCCTACACACATATACACACTGAGATGTCCCAGTGTTCTAGAAGGGCTCCTCCACAGAGACACTGGCCCCATCTTGGTTGGCTCCTGCACAAGGAGACTGGTCCCAACTTGGTGGGCTNATGTGAGCTTGCAGACTGGATTTACAGATTTGACCAGAAACTCTGTCACTTCTACAGCCTAATTCTTCTTCATCTTTCCAGCACACAGGACTCTATTCTGGGGCCACATGTGACAATATTGGTGACGTAATCCGGGCCATCCCTGTGTCTGGCAAGCCTCAGACATCTAGTNATGGGGATCGGGTAGCACCAATATTAACAGAAACCAGGATAGCATAAAACTGTAGTGGTGGGTGCAAAACTAGGCTCCTGTGGCCAAATCGGGATGCCTGGCTTTAAGGGCAAACTACCAGTAGAGGAGAAGAGAACATTGCCGAGGAAACACAAAGCAAGAAACCAATAAAAAAAAAAAAAAATATCTCTCCATGAGTGCAGGAGAAAAAGCCAGAACAGACAGAAGCTGCAGAGAAATGAAGAGAACATTCAAAAGGTCTAATCTGCTGCAAAATCTAGGCCAATGAAGAAAACCTGCCTCTTCTCAACAGCTGACCCGGAAGAGTAAGGGATGGCGATAAAGANGTGTGGAGCCTCTCCAGAGAGGCAGCAGCAGCCTGCCAGCCTCGGATCAGCTTAATGGTTACATAATTGCATCATTAGGATGTCCAGTTCAAGACCCGTGGGTTAATATTGAATCAGGCTTTCAATTTC